>PVKP010024625.1:0-26312 GCA_004027715.1 Plecturocebus donacophilus
TGGTTTTAAACTCTGGAAGAGTCCCTGGTTGTGGTTTTAAACTCTGGGAGAGTCCCTGGTTGTGGTTTTAAACTCTGGAAGAGTCTTGGTTCTGGTTTTTGGATTCTGGGTGCCCCAGAGTCCCTGGTCCTGGTTCTGTCTTTAAACTCTGGGGGTCTAAAAATAAACTTCACTCTGTTAACTTTTACCTCTGTCCAGAAAAACACCCCAATATTAGCTGCCAGCAAGTTAATAAATTTTCCTATTGTTGCTAAACTTGCGTAACCTTGGCTACTCACTTTAACTTGCAATCCTCTTACCGTAACTGTTCATAACCCTAGCTTAACTCATTGCTACTACAATATAACATGGAAATTAAAAACTAAACTGGCCAAAACTGTTAACTGCCTAAAGGCTAGACCTCCATACTGTACTGAAGTAAAAGTTAGAGCCCCTTTCAGCACTGGGCCTCTTGCTTGCTGGGCACTCCCCTGTTCCCTTACACTGAGGGATGTTGCCGCAAACGTCTCCTACTTAATCAGCAACAGGTATAAACTGTGATTCTCCTTTTCAGGCTACTTGTAACCAGTCTCTATGTATTTCCCTAAATGCCTCAGTCCTACCATGCACCTAACAACGTCTGGCTGGCCTGTACCTCAGGCCTCCCCCGCTGCACCAATAGGACTAACCCTAAACCTCTCTGTGTGTGTTGCTTCATCCCCAGGTCTATGTGTACAGCAGACCAGAAGAACAACTTCTCATTGCCCCCGCTAAACTGCATTCCAGGACCGGCTAAGCTGTCCCACCCCTTGTGTCCCTTCTGGCTGGCCTTAGCGTAGTGGGTCAGGAGCTATCGGCACTGCTGCCCTCTTCTGGGACTGAACTAACATCCCTGTCTCAACAAGAAAATGCCAATTTAAAACATCTTCAATCCATAAATATGTTACATACTCAGGTAAAATCCCTAGCTAAAGTTGCTCTCCAAAACCGCCAAAGCTTAAATCTAGTATTCCTCTCCCAAGAAGGTTTATGCGCAGCGCTGGAAAAAAACTATTGTTTTTATACTAACAACTCTGGTGTCATAAAAAAACACCCTCCAAGAGGTCCAGAATAATTTAAATAAACGCCAACAAAAACGAAATGCTTCATGGTTCCAAAGCATCTTTAACTAAAGCCCACGGTTAACTACCTTAGTAACTAAGCTAGTGGAACTCCTCCTTCTCCTGTTAGACTTAATCTTTAAACTCTGACTGTTAAACTGGCTCCTGACTTTTATACGGCAACACATACATTCTCTTAAACTCATGTATCTCAGGAGCCACTACAACCCCCTTGTAACTAAGAAGGCAATGTTTTAACTCCCCCAAAACACAAGTGGGGAATGTAATAACCTAGCCTGGGCTAGCATCACTGACTCTAGTTGAGCTGTGAACTCCAACGTGGCTTCCCCTCCCTACCACAGCCTCTCTGAGTGCATAACCGGGTCATGCTGCACTTAGAAGCATTGAAGCTACTATTTCTAACACTTGTAACCACATCCTGCTTGGCATACGCACTCCCCGCTATTGTAAGAAAAAAAATTCCCTTTAATTATTGTGTAGAAGGAGGCTGAGCACCCCCCTTCTTGGTAACACCTGTGCCTGCAGCCCCTTCCTCTAACCTGCTTTTCTGCTTCTATAAAATTCCGCTTCAGCTAGGCTCCCCATCCCCTACCTAAATCAAGGTATAAAAAATAATCAAACTCCTTCCTTAGGGCCGAGAAAATTTTGAGCATTAGCCGTCTCTCAGTCTATGGCTAATTAAAAAAAGGACTCTTAATTTGGAACTCAGAGCGTGGCATGTTCCTTCTAACTCACTCGGTTATAATAAACCAGTTGTTGGATTTAGGAACCACCATATCCAATATGCCCTCATCAAAAGTTGGTTACATCTGCAAAGACCCTGTTTACAAATAAGGTCATATTCACAGGTATCAGGGGTTAGAAGAAGTCAAAACATCTATTTTGGGAGGATACAGTTCCACTTACTACAGCTAAGTTCCCAAGCCTCTGAATCTTTAGACAGCCATTGCAATGAAAATATACCAAGAGGATGATAAAGACCGTTGTTGCTGACTCCTGTTTGCTCTCCAACTCTTGTGACTCAGAGGCCTAGAATAGAGGCAAGCTCTGCACCTTGTCCACTTTCACTTTTTTCTTTTAATAGAGTTCCAACCTGGTTTTAAAAGAGACTAAGAGTCAAAATCCAAAGAGGCAACGTATTTCCCAAATGGTAATGGCAGAGACAGAAAAATAAAGGGAATGAATTCCTCAAAAGAAGTGAATACCAAATCAAGATCTTTTGGTACCTATGCTTTCCCGGCTGTAAGCTCCAATTCCGCTGTGGCTAATTAAAAGATGGATCTTTATCAGCTGATTAGATGAATGAAATGAGCTCTCTGTAGAGGTTGGATACCTCAAATATTTCTCAGAGGAAATAATTTTGTCTTAATTATTTTGTAACTTAAAAGATTGCTTAAATCTGTTACGTGCTGACAAGCTGGCTCTATTTTTTTTTTTTTAAAAAGCCCTGATTTATAGCATTTATCAATTCACATGGTGTGAATAAATATTCCCACCATGGTCAATCTCATGATGCCAATGGTTTAACAACTGGCTTGAAAAACCACTGAAAATTTTACAATAAGATCTTTAGAGCCAGTGTGAGTTGGTTCCAGCATTCCACTGAATCAGTTCATCAGTTTGCCACACAACAATTCAGAAGAGCCTGCAATGTCATGGAAACTATAGATGAAAATATGGTCATGCTATGGTTTGGAATCTGGAACATATGTAAAAGAGAGCATTCACTATCACAAAAATGTTAAGTAATTTTTGTTAAAAGCTAATTAGATCAACAAAATGTTAGCACATGTAAAACTATCTGCTACTTCAAAACTTGTAATCCTCAATGTTAGTGAAGATACACTAACATGGGGTATACTTATACATGGCTGGTGGATGCTTAAATTCATATAAACTTAATGAAAATAATTAACTTCTACAAGAAACTTGACAAATTTTATGTTCTTTTATGTTGTAAATTTTTGTTATGATACTTCTAATTTTTTCTTTGTTAAAAAAAGATATCAAGCTCTCTAAGGTACTTAAATCCCTTCTAAATATCTCGTCAACTTCACCCTCTTCCTCTCGTATACACTCCAACCATACTGCCTTTTCTACCATTTCTCAGACATAGACAAGTAACTTCCCTACTTTAGGCTTACCATTTTCCCTTCTGCCCTTTCTTCCTGCCAACAGTTGCATGGCCACCTTCCTCATTTAATTCAGGTCTTATCATATACTGTCTTTTAGACAGATAACTTTGGCAAAAACAGTACTGCCTGTATCATGCTGTATTCTTTTGTGCTGAAGTATTTTTCCTTGTAGCACTTACCATTTTACATTATATTTTTTTTATTGATTTCTTTTGTCTCCTCCTACTATATAAGCTCCTCAAGACAGGGATCATGTTTATCTCTTTTATTGTGGAATTTGCATCCCTAGAACAGTGGCTGTTATGCAGTAGGCACTCAATATTTGTTGAAATAAAAATGAATAAATACATGAATGAATCTCAAAAATCTTTTCTTATTTATGCATATTTCCATAACTTTTTTTCTTAGAATCTGCTTACTATTTTCTTGTGAGTATGTACCACAATTTATTTAATCCATCCTCTATTAAAAGATATTTGGTCATTTTAAGTGTTCCCTCTTGTATCGAATATCCTTGTATGTACATCTTTATACACCTGCATTATCTATAGGCAAAATATCTAGAACTAGAATTTCTGGGTTAAACAACATGTATTTAAAACGTCAGTAGATATTTCCAAATTGCCCTCAGAAAGAGTTATATGGCACTGTTACCTTATAGGAGCATGAAAATGAAAATTAACAAAAGAGTTAAATGGATTTGTATTTTTTGACTACAAAATATTATAAAATTCTGTTTCTGATTTGTAAAAGAAAAATAGTTTACAAATAAGTCTGGATAGATATTTAAAATTCTTGATGAAAAATACAGGCAATTCAAACCAAAAGCCAACCTCAGGCTTGATGAAGAAATATGAGTAGAATTTCTATCTGTATTAAGAACAAGACAAAGATGCTTCCCAAAGACGAAAGTGTTGGATGGTTCAAGGCTTTGGAGAAGGTTGATGGATGAGGCATAAGATGATGAGTCGGGTAATCAGGGTCAACAGGGCATTTCCGGTACAGATGTGCAGTTGTGTACTGCACAAGGGTACACATAGAATACATTCACATGATAAACATCACAGATTTGTGTACTTAATGTGAAATATTTTTGGTGATAGTGGGAAATCATATTGTCCTAAGAAAATCAGGATATCATGTCAAGTTTATGAGAGATGAAAAGAAACTGTCTTGAGGAAGAATGCCTTATTCTAATCTTCTCAAAAGTAGAAATGGGCAAGTTTTGGCTCTAAAAGACAGCATCAAACATGGCCTGACTCAGGCCACCCATTTTATCAGGAGCTAAGCGGAGCCAAGCTAGCAACTAACCACCTGTTGTCACTAGGGTGAGCTCTGTATGTGGCCTGGACTGATGTGCCCCAAGGTTAGTTTCCTCACCGTAGTCTGGTGAGGATCCTTCATTGGCAGTTGTTTGTCAATTGACAGCTAAAGATCATCTGGCAGAAGTGAGGCCTGCCCAACCTCTGAGATTTCTTGAGACCTATGACTTGCCTACCCAGAACTTGCATAAACCTCTTTAGAGGGTGGGATTCTTGACTTGAAAAATGGTGGTATTGGAAGAAAACCTCCCAGGACTTGTTTTCGGGTGAGACAGATGGTCACATATATACATACCAATGTGATAATATTGTTTGATAAATTCAAGGAATTATAAATGCATGGTATCCAGGAATAGAATTCTCTACAACAAATCCAGGCTCTTAAAATATATATATTTTAGAAATAGAAGAAACTAAAATAACTCTATGTGATGACCAGAATAATAGAAATGAAAATTGAGTGAGATTGGAATGAAGATGAACATAATTACTGCAACATACAAATTCCCTGTTTTTAAACCAAAGTGGCCTTTATTATCCAAATCTCCAAATCTCTCTTTCATATCAACTATCTATTCAACAAATGCCCGGTTGACACTATACTGGGGTAAGGTGTCACCGCGGGGAAGGAGAGGTGCCCCTGGAGCTCTGAACTTCCAGATATGTGGACCCCATTCCACAGGGAAAAAAAATCTTTCTCAATTTTTTGGATTGTTCCCAGAACAGACCAATTCCCTTATTTATTCTGTGCTTTAGAATGCATTTCTCCACCTAAAAATATTATAAGTGATATTAGCCCTGTTTATAAGAGCCTTTTAAACCACATCACATTTGTATTATTTATTTGCTATTCCCATTTAATGCTTTCATCTAACTTTAGAAAGTATTTTATTTTTAAATGCATTTAGAAAAATATGTAAAAGAATGATAAAATGATTTAAAGACATAATCTTGAACTGAAATTGAAAATAAAAGAAGTTATGACTTGAGAGATTATGAGTCAAGTGCTAAAAAAGATTTTAGTTTTTTGATTTACTCTCCATTTCTCAAGTATTTATTAGGTATCATATATATAAAGAATTTTGTGAGATATTATAAAAGGTAGACAAGAAATGGGAGATGTGTCCCAAAATTGATGAGAAGCTTATTGTTCATAAGGAGATGAGACATGCTTACATGCAAATAACAAGATAGTCAGGGGTTAAATAACAGAGCACCAAGAGGTTGCCCATGCCACAGTAAGTCTACAAGCACAGCCTGCCATGTTACAAAATAATTTAAAGTCAATGGAAATGTAGAAAAGATTTCTTGGAAGGAGCAGAATTAGAGCTATATTTTAGACTAGGAAGTATTCTTTCAATTCATTAAGCAACATAAGCAGTGACTTTTAGACTGAAAATAAGCATGAACTCCATTTCAACCAAAACAACCAACTCAAATGAAACAGATGATTCATGTTGTACAGAAAGTTTGGTTAGTTAGGACAGAGAGGATGGAGGCAGTATTGGAGGTACCAGATTATGGGATGACTTAAAATCTGGCCATAGACACTCAACTTAACTCTGCACACAATGGGAAATTATTGCCACTTGTATTAGTGAGGCTTCTCCAGAGAAACAAAACCAATAGGACACACACACACACACAGCCATACACTGCATAATGATGTTTTGGTCTATGATGAACCACACATACAACCTTGGTCTCATAAAGTTATATCATATCTTTACTGTACCTTTTCTACATTTAGATACATAAAAACATTTATCATTGTGTTATAATTGCCTACAATATGTAGTACAATAACATGCTGTACAGGTTTTTAGCTTAGGAAAAATAGGCTATAACCATATTGCCTAGACTTGTAGTAGGCCTATCTCATCTAGGTTTGCGTAAGAACGTTCTACGGTGTTTGCACAATGAAAAAATTGCCTAACAACACATTTCTCAGAACATTTCCTTATCATTAAGGGATGCATGACTGTATATAGATCTGTGAAATTTATTATAAGGAATTGGATTAAATGATTACCAGCTAGAAGTCTGATGATTTGCCATCTGGACAGTGGAGACCCAGGAAAACTAGCGGTATATATTCCATTCCAAGTCCAAAGGCCAAAGAACCAGAAGCGCTGATGGTTTAAGTTTTAATCTAAAAGAAGACCAATGTCTCAGCTCAAGCAGTGGGGTAGAGGAGGCTAATTCAACCTTTCTCTGCCTTTTTGTTCTATTCAGGTCCTCAACAGATTGGATGAGGTCCACCTACATTGCAGAGGGCCATCTGCTTTACTCAGTCTACCAATTCAAATGTCAATCTTTCCTAGAAACACCCAGACACACTCAGAAACAATGTTTCACCAGCATGGATAGCCCAGTCAAGTTGCCACAAAAAGTGAGGCCATAATTTTGGCCTCCCAGATGACCCTAAATTATGTAAAGTCTGATTGGTGGCTAAAAGCATTTTTATGTCTAAAGTAGTCAAATAGAAATTTTTAATACATCTTAGAGCCTATAGTTCTCAGAGCATAATGAAACCAAGGAGAAAGGATCATAAAACAGAGCATTGCAGAAGTAAAAATGGAGAAACAGAAGATGAGGGAAGGTCAAGAGAAAGACAGCCCCTAAAGCAAACCTTGCTGGAGGAGGAGGTGGGGGCAGTTCAGGGACTTCTAATAGGGGTTGGAAGGGGCAGGGAGAGCGGTGAGAAGAACAAATAGACCTGAGGTGGAACAGGAGGCTGGAAAAACATAACATCTAATGTTGTGTTTATAATTATTCACTATTATTAATAATGTTATTTTACTTTAAGTTCTGAGATACACGTGCAGAATATGCAGGTTTGTTACATAGATATACATGTGCCATGGTGGTTTGCTGCACCTATCAACCTGTCATCTAGATTTTAAGCCCTGCATGCATTAGATATTTGTCTTAATGCTCTCCTTCCCCTTTCCCCCTACCCACCGACAGGCCCTGGTGTATGATGTTCTTCTCCCTGTGTCCATGTGTTCTCATTGTTCAACTCTCACTTATGAGTGAAAACATGTGGTGTTTAGTTTTCTATTCCTGTGGTTTGCTGAGGATGATTTTTCCAGCTTCATCCATGTTCCTGCAAAGGACATGAACTCATTCTTTTTTATGGTTACATAATGTTCCATGGTATATACATGCCACATTTTTTTTTTAATCCAATCTATCATTGATGGGCATTTGGGTTGGTTCCAAGTCTTTGCTATTGTGAATTGTGCTTCAATAAATATACATATGCATGTGTCTTTACAGTAGAATCCTTTGAGTATATACCCAGTAATGGAATTGCTGGGTCAAATGGTATTTCTGGTTCTAGATCCTTGAGGAATCACCACACTGGCTTCCACAATGGTTGAACTAATTTACACTCCCACCGACAGTGTAAAAGCATTCCTTTTTCTCCACAGTCTTGCCACCATCTGTTGTCTCCTGACTTTTTAATAATTGCCATTCTAACTGACTTGAGATGGTATCTCATTGTGGTTTTGATTTGCATTTCTCTAATGACCAATAATGATAAACTTTTTTATGTATGTTTGTTGGCCACATAAATGTCTTCTTTTGAGAAGTGTCTGTTCATATTCTTCACCTACTTTTTGATGGAGTTGTTTTTTTCTTGTAAATTTGTTTAAGTTCCTTGTAGATTCTACATGTTAGACTTTTGTCAGATGGGTAGCTTGCAAAAATTTTCACCCATTCTGTAGGGTGCCTGTTCACTCTGATGATAGTTTCTTCCGCTCTACAGAAGCTCTTAAGTTTGATTAGATCCCATTTGTCAGTTTTGGATTTTGTTGCCATGGCTTTTGGTGCTTTAGTCATGAAGTCTTTGCCCATGCCTATGCCCTGAATGGTATAGCCTACATTTTCTTCTAGGGTTTTTATGGATTTGGGTTTTACATGTAAGTCTTTAATCCATCTTGAGTTAATTTTTGTATAAGGTGTAAGGGAGGGGTCCATTTTCAGTTTTCTGCATATGGCTAGCCAGTTTTCCCAACACCATTTATTAAATAGGGAATCCTTTCCCCATTGCTTGTTTTTGTCAGCTTTGTCAAAGATCAAATGGTTGTAGACGTGTAGTGTTGCTTCTGAGGTCTCTGTTCTGTTCCATTGACCTATATATGTGTTTTAGTACCAGTACTATGCTGTTTTGGTTACCGTAGCCTTGTAGTATAGTTGGAAGTCAGGTAGCATGATACCTTAGAGCTTTGGTTTTTTTTGCTTAGAATTGTCTTGGCTATATGGTTCTTTTTTGGTTCCATATGAAACTTAAAGTAGTTTTTTTTTTTCTGATTCTGTGAGGAAAGTCACTGGTAGCTTGATGGGAATAGCACTGAATCTATAAATTACTTTGGGCAGTATGGTGATTTTCACAATATTGATTCTTCTTATCCATGAGCATGGAATGTTTTTCCATCTGTTTGTGTCCTGTCTTATTCCTTTAGCAGTGGTTTAGTGTTCTTCTTGAAGAGGTCCTTCACATCCCTTGTAATTTGTATTCCTGGGTGTTTTATTCTCTTTGCAGCAATTGTGAATGAGAGTTCACTCATGATTTGGCTCTCTGCTTGTCTATTGTTGGTGTATAGGAATGCTTGTGATTTTTGCACACTGATTTTATATACTGAGACTTTGCTGAAGTTGCGTATTAGCTTGAGTTTTTGGGCCAAGATGATGGGTTTTCTAAATATACAAGCATGTTGTCTACAAATAAAGACAATCTGATTTTTTCTCTTCCTATTTGAATACCTTTTATTTCTTTCTGTTGCCTGATTGCCCTGGCTGGAACTTCCAATACTGTGTTGAATAGGAGTGGTGAGAGAGGGCATCCTTGTCTTCTGCCAGGTTTCAAATGAAATGCTTCAGGCTTCTGCTCATTCAGTATGATACTGGCTATGGGTTTGTCATAAATAGCTCTTACTGTTTTTAGATATGTTCCATGAATACCTAGTTTATTGAGAGCTTTTAGCATGAAGGGATGTTGAATTTTATCAAAGGCCTTTTCTGCATATATTGAAATAATCATGTTGTTTTTGTCAATTGGTTCTGTTTATGTGATGGATTACATTTATTGAGTTGCATATGTTGAACTAGCCTTGCATCCCAGGAATGAAGCCATCTTGGTTGTGGTGGATAAGCTTTTTGATGTGCTGCTGGATTCAGCTTGGCCAGTATTTTACTGAGGTTTTTCACATTGATGTTCATCAGGAATATTGGCCTGAAATATATATATGTGTGTGCATGCGTGCGTGCCTGCCTGCCTGCCTGCCTGCCTGCCAGCCAGCCAGCCAGCCAGGTTTTGGTATCAGGATGATGCTGGCCTCATAAAATGAGTGAAGAAGGAATCCCTCTTTTTGGAATAGTTTGGAATAGTTTCAGAAGGGATGGTTATCAGCTCCTCTTTGTACCTCTGGTAGAATTTGGCTGTGAATCCATCTGATCCTGGGTTTTTCTTGCTTGGTAGGCTATTAATTACTGCCTCAATTTCAGAACTTGTTATTGATCTATTCAGGGATTTAACTCCTTACCGGTTTAGTCTTGGGAGAGTATATGTGCCCAGGAATTTATCCATTTCTTCTAGATTTTCTAGTTTATCTGCATAGAGGTGTTTATAGTATTCTCTGATGGTAGTTTGTATTTCTGTGAGATCAATGGCAGATTGATCTTTTTATCTTTTTTAATTGTTTCTATTTGATTCTTCCTGTTTTCTTTATTAGTCTAGCTAGTAGTCCATCTATTTTATTAATCTTTTCTAAAAGCCAGCTCCTATGTTCATTGATTTTTTAAGGTGTTCTGTGTCTCTGTCTCCTTCAGTTCTGCTCTAGTCTTAGTTATTTCTTGTCTTCTACAAGCTTTTTAATTTGTTTCCTCTTGCTTCTTTAGTTCTTTTAATTGTGATATTAGAATGTTGATTTTAGATCTTTCCAGCTTTCTGATGTGGGTATTTTAGTGCTATAAATTTTCCTCCTAACCCTGCTTCACCTGTGTCCCAGAGATTCTGGTATGTTGTCTCCTTGTTCTCATTGGTTTCGAATAACTTCTGTATCTCTGCTTTAATTTTGTTATTTACCCAATAGTCATTCAGGAACGGGTTGTTCAATGTAGTTGTGGGGATTTGAGTGACTTTCTTAATTCTGAGTTCTAATTTGATTTAACTGTGGTCTGAGAAACTGTTATAATTTTCATTCCTTTCCATTTGCCGAGGAGTGTTTTACTTTCAATTATGTGGTCAATTTTAGAATATATGCTATGTGGCACTGAGAAGAATGTATATTCTGTTGATTTGGAGTGGAGAGTTCTGTAGATGTCTATTAGGTCTGCTTGGCCTAGAGCTGGGTTCAAGTCCTGAATGCCCTTGTTAAATTTCTGTCTCATTGATCTGTCTGGTATTGACAATGGGGTGTAAAGTCTCCCACTGTTAATGTGTGGGAATCTGCATGTCTTTGTAGGTCTCTAAGAACTTGCTTTATGCATCTGGGTGCTCTTGTATTGGGTGCATATCTATTTAGGATAATTTGCTCTTTTTGTTGCATTGATCCCTTTACCATTATGTAATGCCCTTCTTTGTCTTTTTTGATCTTTGTTGATTTAAATTCTGTTTTATCAGAGACTAGGATTGCAACCTCTGCTTTTCTTTTTTATTTATTTATTTATTTATTTTTTGCTTTCCATTTGCTTGGCAAATATTCCTCCATCCCTTTATTTTGAACCTATGTGTGTCTTTGCACAAGAGATGGGTCTCCTGAATATAGCACACCAATGGGTCTTGACTCTTTATCCAATTTGCTAGTCTGTGTCTTTTAATTGGGGCATTTAGCCCGTTTACATTTGAGGTTAATATTGTTATGTGTGAATCTGATCCCATCATCATGATGCTAGCTGGTTCTTTCTCACATTAGTTGATGCAGTTTCTTCATTGTGTCATTGGTCTTTATATTGTGGTGTGTTTTTGCAGTAGCTGGTACCAGTTTTTCCTTTCCATATTTAGTGTTTCCTTCAGAAGCTGTTGTAAGACATGCTGGGTGGTGACAAAACTCCCTCAGCTTGTCTGTAAAGGGTTTTATTTCTCCTTTGCTTATGAAGCTTAGTTTGGCTGGACCTGAAATTCTGGGTTGAAATTTATTTTCTTTAAGAATATTGAATATTGGCCCCCACTCTCTTCTGGCTTGTAGGGTTTCTGCAGAGACATCTGCTATTAGTCTGATGGGCTTCCCTTTATAGATAACCTCACCTTTCTCTCTGCCCTTAACATTTTTTCCTTCATTTCAACCTTGGAGAATCTGATGATTATGTGTCTTTGGGTTGCTCTTCTTGGGGAGTATCTTAATAGTGTTCTCTGTATTTCTTGAATTTGAATGTTGGTCTTGCTAGGTTGGGGAAGTTCTCCAACCTAGCAAGATAATATCCTGATAATATCCTGAAGTGTGTTTTCCAACTTGATTTCATTCTTCCCATCACTTTGAGGTACACCAATCAAATGTAGGTTTGGTCTTTTCACGTAGTCCCATATTTCTTGGAGGCTTTATTCATTCCTTTTTATTCTTTTTTCTCTAATCTTGTCTTCACACCTTAGTTCAGTAAGTTGATCTTCAATCTCTGATATCCTTTATTCTGCTTGATTGATTCAGCTATTGATACTTGTGTATGCTTTACGAAGTTCTAGTGCTGTGTTTTTCAGCTCCATCGGGTCATTTATGTTCCTCTCTAAACTGTTTATTCTAGTTAGCAGTTCCTGTAACTTTTTATCATGGCTCTTGGCTTTCTTGCATTGGGTTAGAACATGCTCCTTTAATGCAAGGGAGTTTGTTATTACCCACTTTCTGAAGCCTACTTCTGTCAATTCCTCAATCTTGTTCTCTGTCCAGTTTTATGCCATTGTTGGAGAGGAGTTGCAACCATTCAGAGAAGAGACATTCTTTGTTTTGAAATTTTCAGCATTTCTGTGCTGGTTTTTCCTCATCTTTGTGGATTTATCTATCTTTGATCTTTAAGCCCAGTGACCTATGGATGGGGTTTTTGTGTGGGGTCCATTATGTTGATGTTGATGTTGTTGCTTTCTGTTTGTTAGTTTTTCTTCTAACAGTCAGGTCCCTCTTCTGCAGGTCTGCTGCAGTTTGCTGGAGGTCCACTCCAGACTATGTTCACCTGGGTACCACCAGTGGAGGTTGCAGAACAGCAAAGATTCCTGTCTGTTCCTTCTTCTGGAAGCCTTGTCCCAGTGGGGCACTGGCCTGACACCAGCTGGAGCTCTCCTGTATGAGGCGTCTGTCAAACCCTGTTCGGAGGTTTCTTTGAGTCAAGAGGCACAGGCGTCAGAGACTCACTTGAGGAGGCAGTCTTTCCCTTAGCAGAGCTGGTGTGCTATGCTGGGGGAATCCGTCTTGTCAGGATCAGCTGCTCTCTTCAGAGCTGGCAGGCAGGAACGATTAAATCCACTGAAGCTGGGCCCACAGCTGCCTCTTCTCCCAGTTGCTCTGTCCCAGGGAGATGGGGGTTATGTTTGTAAGCCCTGGCTGGGGCTGTTACCTTTCCTTCAGAAATGCCCAGCCCAGGGAGTAGGTATCTAGAGAAGCAGTCTAGCCATAGCTGCTTTGCTGCACCCAGTCCAGAACTCCCATCTTCCTTGCACTGTCAGGGGAAAATAACCTACTAAACCCTGAGTAATGGCAGACGCCCCTCTCCTCACCAAGCTCAACAGTCATAGGTTGACTTCAGACTCCTGTGCTAGGAGCAAGAATTTCAAGCCAGTGGTTCCTAGCTTGCTGGGCTCCATGAGAGTGGGAACTACTGAGTGAGACCACTCTGCTCCCTGGCTCCCGCCCCCTTTCCAGAGAAGTGAACGGTTCTGTCTTGCTGGGGTTCCAGGCACCACTGGGGTATGAAAAATACTCCTGTAGCTAGCTCGATGTCTGCCCCAATAGCCACCCAGTTTTGTGCTTGAAACTCAGGGCCCTGGAGGTGTAGGTACAAGAGGGAATCTCCTGATCTACAGATTGCAAAAACTGTAGGAAAAGCATAGTAACCTGGCAGGGTAGCCTAGTCCCTCATGGCTTCCTGTGGCTAGGGGCAGGGAGGGCCCCAGCTCCTTGCACTTCCTAGGTGAAGCAATGCCCCACCCTGCTTCTGCTTGTCCTCCATGGGCTGCACACACTGTCTAACCAGTCCCAGTGAAAGGACCTGCCTACCTCATTTGGGAATGCAGATATCACCCACCTTCTGCGTTGGTCTCGCTGGGTGCTGCAGACCAGAGCTGTTCCTATTTGGTCATCTTGGCCCTTCCCCCAAGTAAGTTACTTTTAAAAATGTAATTGTTATCCTTTTTCCTCATCTGGTGTGGTTTTAGTTTCTAGTCTGACTCCTTCCCTAAACTGAGTTTCTTGAAGCCTAGGAAACTGCTTTCTTCCTGATTCTTGAAATGAAAACTAAATATGTGCTTGGCTAAAGTAGACCATCAATCTTATTTATAGAATAAATATAAATAAAGAATGATGCCTGAATAAATGAAGGAAGGGAGGAAAGAATAAAGAATTAAGTATTCTAGGCCAGAATACTCCATTTAAGGAACTATTCAGCCAGATGACATAATCTAATTATAAATTATTGAGAGCATAAAAATACTTTTAATCAGTAAACCTATTAGATTTGAATCAGGAAAATTCTGTATATGTGCCCTCAAGGACTTTATATTGTAAAATACAGTAAAGCTTCAGTATAAGGCCTCTTTATCAAAGATGAAATTGTAGTCTGAGTAGGATTCTTGCCTCTTATACAAAGTGTATATAACAACTACCTCTATGAAAAAAGAAGCTAGTTTGGACATGGTGGCTCATGCCTGTAATCCAGCACTTTGGGAGGCTGAGGCAGGTGGATCACTTGAGCCCCGGTGTTTGAGACCAGCCTGGCAACATGATGAAACGCCATCTCTACTAAAAATACAAAAAAATTAGCCAGGCTGGTGGCACAGCCCTGTAATCCCAGCCAATCTCGAGGCTAGGGCAGGAGAATTGCTTAAACCTGGGAGGTCAAGATTTCAGTGAGCCAAGATCGTGCTAGTGCACTGCACTCCAATCTGGGCAACTGAGCAAGACTCCATCTCAAGAAAAAAGAAAGGAAGAAAGAAAGAAACTAAACTTAAATGTGGAATGTGGCTCCCCTGATGCCCTGTTATCATAGCATCTTTTATAATGGAAGATTGAACAAAGAACATTATCTTCAGTATACTTTCCTTTCTTAAACATTAGAGCAAATACAAATAGTTGCTTAGTATGCGCCAAGATTCCTGAATCTCCTTTTGGGCATATGTCCTCTTAAAATTAGGTGTGGCCATGGGATTTGCTTTGGCGAATAACATCTGAGTGAAATTGATGAAGATGACTTCTAGACCCAAGTATTTAATAGTTGGGAACATGTTCCCCATGCTCTCATCTGTTCCCTGATACATCCTGAAGCATTGTATTGAAAAGACAGCACCATAAGATGATGGAGCCTTTGTCATTCTGGATCCCTGAAGACATATGATGGCAGCATACCCTGCTGATCCCCACTGGACATAGTGTGAATAAGAGATAAATGCTTTCAACCACTGAGGTTTCTGCAGTTGGTTGTTACCCCAATATAACTGGCCTATCCAAACTGACAAAATCCTTGTCCTAAAAAAAGGAAGTATTTTTTTTTCCTGTAATTCTAAGATTGCTAGGGAAAAGTTACCATAGATCTATGCTATTGCCTTGATATAGACAAAGTTAAAATGTACTAAAAACTAAAAGGTTTATAGACCTTTCCTTTCCCAGTTGAAGGATTAAAGCTGCATTTCATAATTTGTTTTGTTCTTTTCTACTCTACTGACACCAACTGTGTCTCTATATTTTTAGTATGCCTAAGGGAAGTTATTGATAGCTTTGCTTTTACTATTTTATATCTGAGAAAGGTGATTTGTTTTATTTCGTATTTATTTGCTCTAGGTTCAATATTAAGAAAAGGATATAAAGATCTATGACATGCAAAGAAAGGAAGGAAAAAGCCAATCTAATGTTTTTGTTTGTTTTTAAAGGTTGAAGTCAAGAAAAAATGATAGGAAAACCCGACCTATTTACCAGACCATGTTTGATACATATTATTCTTTATTTCCATAAAATGTTCTTTAACTGTTCATTTTGTATGCAAATGCATAATGCTTTTTTTTTTTTTTTTCCATTCAGTCTCATACACATCTTGGAATCCCCTGTGAGCTATCAGCCTGGGAGAACAGCCCTTTAAGATTCTGCTGTCTCTATTCATTGCATATACTGTAGCTCTGTACGTGTTTATTTTGCTAGTTATATGTGTTCAGGCAGGAATTCAAATATGTGATTCTCATTCTTGCTTTCCAAGGGAATTCTCCTGAGGGAGAAAAACAATGTACATGTTTCTCTTTTTATTTGACAAAACCAAAAACAATCCTGGATTTAGACCTTACAAGGAAATATATTCCACACAAAGTAAAAGCAAAGGACTGTCTTTGTTTCTCTTCCGGCTTTGAATCCGACCTGCTTTTATTAAGAGAAAAGATAGCATAGCCTTAACTCTAAAACCAAGAAGTCTTTCTTCCTCCATTACCAGTCAGAAAGGACAGAGAATTTACAGATAAGTGAAATTTCTTTACAGAGGAATGATGCCTTAACATGGTCAGACTTTGTGTCTGAGAATCACTGATGCAATCTTCTCATTTTAGGGCTCAGTTAAGTAAAGCATGCATAGCATCCAGGTCAGGAAATGCTTAAAATGTTTAAGGGGGAAAAATAAATAAACAGTTTAATAACCAGTTTAGGGGAAAACGTTGTGACTTGTGGAGAAATATCCTACTTAAAGTGGGAGCTCTAATAAGGTTTCCTGGACCCATAAGTGCATGAAGTTCATAAAAATGTCCCCACCAACCAATTATGATTACTCTGTGCCTTTAATTACTTTTCAACTGATGTGGAACTGAAGATATTATCAGCTTCTGGTTTGCTGAGTTAGACAGCTGAGCAATCCAGGATAGGGCAGAACTTGAACAAAAAATTCAGAATGATGAATAGAGAATGCTACTTGAAAAAAATTTCTAAATTTTTTGATATGGTCTTTGTTGGACATTTCCTCCTCTTATCTGCTTGTATTTTCACTTTCAAGTTGATAACTCCCAGACTGAGTTGAAACACGGCGATGTTTCTGCCATTCTCTTTGGAGTTCATTGTGACTTTTTTTTTTTTTTTATCATCAGCAGAAATAGAGGAAGACTGAATTAAACAGGAGCTGCAGAACTTGCCAGTGCGATAACAATACAAATGGATTTTCTCTAACAGAGAAAAACAGCTGTCTCCATTATTTGAATGCTTCACCTTTCTCCATTCCATTAATTGGGTCTTTGATCACAAGCTGAGGTGGAGAGGCCCTGATAAGGAATAGGTTATTAGTAAAGTAGCCTAAAGGAATGAATTGGGCCCGGTACTTGCTGCAGAAGATGAGATAAACTCATAATGCCTGTGTATGTGAGTGGTGGAGAGTGATAGGGCCTCCGACTGCCCTGAACTGCTTGCAAAGGGAGAAGACTAATACTCTAGTGCTATGATAGCTAATGCAGGATATAAATTTAGCTCCCGGGAATGGAATAGGATAAAAATTCCATAAAGAGTATTCCGTAAATGGCTTACACTTTTATATCAAACTGTGACAGAGTAGTCACTAAAAAAAAAAATAAAATAAAACAGTTTCTTGATCTCACTATATGTTGAACACAACTGGAAGCTTTCGTATAAGAAGGAGAAAAAATGTCTGTTAAATTTGTTCACCAAGACGTTAATAAGAGCACCCTTTGAAGTGCGGTACAGCTAAATTGGAGGAATTAAATTTGATTGAATCTAAGCCTGTTTATTTTTCATTTCTGCAGAGCGAGTGTTGAGTGATTTGTAATACTTCATTGTAAATCTTCAGGAACTTGCTATCATGTAATCCATTTTTTTTGCTGAAGAATATGACCGCAGGGGACAAGGCCATATTGGTTTGTTGTTAATGTACTGGAAAGAGGTACTATGGAGAAAACAGTTAATATTAAATTACGAACACAAGGTTATCTTTCTGCAGCACATGCTCCACTGCCCTAGGCAGGGGTAATCTGTTAATAGCATTCAGCCAAAATGACACCATTAAGGGACTGAAGCTACACATCTTTTGCAAGCTGAATGATGTATAAAGCTGGTTTTCTATCATCCTAGATGCAATAAATTATCCATGCTGCTAAAAATTGATACAAGACAGAAGTTTGATAGAACCAGCACCCAGACATAAATGGAAGGCCAGGCTGGCAGGTAAGGACATGAAGATGTGAATGCTGCCGCCACAGTGTTTTTAGTTGTTGTTCTCTTCCCCCCTCCCTAACTTTTTCAGCCTTTTGGGGCCAATGTGGCAAATACACTGTAGTGGCATTTTCATGGCAGAGAGCAAGGAATGACTGAGCAAGAGAGAAAATGAATAACTCATACAATTATGTAGATGAACACCTCAGAAAGGTTTGGATGTCACGTCTACTATGAATGAATCATTGCATTTCAGCTTCAGTTTCCAATTGTCAATGCTTGCATATAAAGTGAAGGACATTATAAATGGCTTGCATTGTGGAGCCATCTGATTGGCGTGTGGTACATTAGGAAACCATAACCTGCTCATACCTATTGCCCTTCACATTATTTGTCCCATCAACATGCAGAATAAATAGCTGGGGAAACATTTTAGAATTATTTCCCATTATCATTGTTCTTTTAAATTAATACAAATTCTTAATAGACTTAAAAAACACAGAACACCTATTTGCTTTGGTAGAGTTCCTAACTGTGTCAGGAAAAGAGTCTTTCTAAATTGCAAGGGCAATACCAGCGAAACAATTAAAATACTCCATTAAGTCCACATATGACATCTGTACCATGTTCTCTAGCACTGGTAGGCACTGGAGATGTAAAGATAAAAAGAATACTCTTCCTTAAAACCTCACAATCTAGTGGAGACTTGGACAATTGCATGTTATAAAGTTATGGAATGTTATAACAATGGAGGTTTATATGATGCTATACAATCTTGGAGGAAGCCCTATGTCTGTGAGGGGAGTCATGGCTGGCTTCCCAGAGGAAGTGACCAGTACACAGAGAACTTGGTTTGACAACCTAGTACAGAGGAAATAAGGCCAATCAATAAACCCACCTATGATTTTTATCATATTTCATTAGGCTAGAGATAGCAATATACACAGAGGCAAATACTTGTAGTTAAGAATTCAGGCCACATGACAATTGAGGTGAGCATATGAGGTGTTTCTAGAAGCCAGAGTAAGGTTTATGCTGGACTGGGTAACCAGAGAGGAGAGGTTATGAGGTCTAGAACACTAACCCAACCCTCCATCTCTCCCTCTTTGCTACCAGTCATTCACTAAGCACAGTGTTCTACACTTAGACATCTGTTCTTTTGATCTACTTTGGTCCTCCCTTATTCACATAACTGTAGAGAAACACAATCTTTGATTTGCATTCCCACCTATCCTCTTCACTGGCATCTCTGCCTTAGCTCTTTTCCTCTCCAAACTCTTCTCTAGAAGGGAGCAAGAATAATCTTTCTAAAACAAACATTGAATTGTCATTCCCCAATGTAAACCTTTCCCTATGATTGCATTTAAGACAAAGACCAAACTTTTTGATCTGGTTCCAAAGCTCAGTGTGGTTTGGCCCTGCTACTTCTTGATGTCACTGTACCCACCATTCTCTGCATGTGGAATGTAATTACTGGAACTACCTCAGTTTCTTAGTTTGCAACCCTTATCTACCTCTGAACATTCAAGTATTTGTTGCCTTAGTTCCCATTCTCTTCCCACACCCATCATCTCATTTCTTCCCTTTTCCTGGCTGAGTTGAATTTAACATCCAGATGCTAGAACTTCCCCTGACAACTAAGTCTGGGGCTGGTACACTTGTCTCTGCTCTCATAGCACCTTGAGTTCCCCAGTCTTAGTATCTATGATCTCCCTGAGAGGTGTGCATACTGGGAGGGGAGGGTCTGTGGCTATCTTGTTCACTTAGTATCTCCAGCTCTCCTCATAGTGCCTGGCCTGCTGAGCAGTGAAAATTTGTTGAACATCAAAAGAATGAGATGGACAGCAAACAAACACCAACCTGGAGCAATGGTTACAATGACCATAGGAATATCACTAGGACTGTAGGAAATGCATTGAGATCATTCAGGCCCTCGGAAACCTTTCTCACAGACTGAGTGGAGAGAACTGGGTGAAAGACCTAATGCGAAGCTAACAAAATAAGGAAGCTCTATTATGTATTAGGGTGGTTTATAAGCCATAGTGTGTTGATGGATATAAGCCTTTATTAGAAAAGGAGAAAGAAGAGATTGGGCAGTATGGGCTATTTTCTTTTGTGCTGAGTTGTTAAAATTGAATTAGGATGTTCTGAACATTTGCTATATTGTTGCTAACCTTTGCACTTAATTTTGTACTAAGTGGGCATTTTGGTATTATAACAAGTAGATATGATGTAGGGAGGTTATTTTCAATGCATTATACCAAGAATATATGCAAATACCATAATGAAATGACTGTAATATAATTCCAATTAACACCTGATTGATTAAACAGAAATTACTTAGTTTTTATTTTGTATGAGAAACTGGTAGACAGAGGATGAAGAGAATGAAGGATGCGGTGGATTTTCAAAGTGTCCAGAGCCCAGGAAAAAAAGACTGAAAATGCAAGTGAAGAGATGTCTACAGTGAAGCATCATGAGTGTTAGCTAAGACAGCATGCTATGCAGGGAAGATGCTGGGGAAAATGAAAGAAAGAACATTTCTTAGAGAATATGACATTTCAGCTGCATTTGAAAAACCCAGGTGTAATGAGGAAGGAACACTGGAAGAAAAAGGATATTACAGGCAAAAGAAACAGCACAGACGTAAAGTCAATAGAGGGACTTAAAAGAGTTACATAGGTTACTACTTCAGCATAGCCAGGAGTTTTTAGAAGGCACAGTTCTCAACTGTTTTTGACTCATTGTTCCCTAAGATTAATACTTGTCAGACCCAGCAGTGGTCCTGGCTTCCCAGAGTACTTCCAACGCATAGGTTCTGTGTTGTGATTCTTTCCACTGCCTCCAGCAACAACCTTCTTCCTATCTTCTTCAGCAACACTGAACTGCTTGTTGCTTTTTCCCTAACATAGCATAGTTCCTTTCCCCCGCACCTTCGTTTGTAGTACTCTGCTCTCACTGACATAATCTTCCTCCCTGCTCCCATCACCACTTCTTCTATCCCTGATGCCTTCTCTCTGTGCTTTAGTTGTAATAAATATGCTACATTATTTATTCAATGAACATCTCTCTAGTGTCTCCAGGTACTTAAGAGCATAAGCTCTGGGGTCAGGTGCTTGAGTGTGAGTATTCTCTACTAGATTTATTAGTTATATGAACTTGGAAATTTTGCTTAACCTCTATATGTGCTTCAGTTTCCTCATCTGTAAAGTGGGAAAAATTGTAATATCTATCTTACAGAAATTGAAAGAAGATTAAATGAAATAACACTTTTAAAAGAACCTGGAACATATTGATAATTAAAAATATTTGGCTATGTTTTAATTATTACCATATGATGATTAATTATCACTGTAAGCCAAGCTGTAGGTTTAGATAATAAAGACATAAAAATGCATAAAACACAGTTTATGCCGTGAAGGATTTCACAGTCTACTTAAAAGCAGACACGTAACCAGATAGTAATAAAATAGTGTGGACTGTTTCATGATTTGCAGAAGGTGATGCTAGAAGCAGCAGCAGTTTCTTACATTTTGTGGAACCATTGAAATGGATATTCAAATGTATCTGACATCTGCTCAGATTACCAAATATTTTTCACCAAGTCTGCATAAATTTGGCATTGAGGCATCAGTATAAATTAGAGGGACCTAGTATAAATTGATTATTGATGATCACAGTTAAGCATTACATTTAGTTCTGAGAATAATTACTGTTAGAATCACAGACTTTCAAATGGGAAGGAACCCTTCATATTCATCTAGCTCTGCACCTTTATCTGACGGATGAGGAGACTGTGACCCTCCCAGTGGTTAAGTCCTGGAACTAGGGTTGTGTAGTGCACATTAGTGACAATGCAGAAGGTAGAACTAGATTTTTTCAATCTCAGTTCAGCTCCCTTTCCATAATAGCACTGACATCCCTTTGTTTTTGTTCTTTTATTTCATAATTTGTTTCACAGCCTTCATCCCAAGAAAAGTTAAAAATGGCTTTTCAGTCTCATGTTCTTTATCTGATATTTGGGTATAGTCCTCCTTTGGGCTTGGATCAATCTCATGCATCTATTGGAACCTAGAAGACACCTTGTGTCCTTTGCATAGCCAGTCCTGAAGGTACCAGTCCAAAACAACTCCTTCCTTTTCAATGTCACTGTACTGAATTTTCTGAATCTTTATTTGAGGCAGTTCATTGCTTTCTGTACTATTTAATGTTTCACGTATTTCCCTTGGGTTGTTTCATATACGTAAGTATTTGCAAGTGAAAACACTAATCATAAAGCTTTTGCAAAGAGCCTAACAGTATGCTACTAGATATATAGGATGCTCAAATGCATATTGAATGGAACTGACTTAAATTTAACTAATCCTCCTTCAAGTTATAAGTCACTGGGGAGAAAATATGCCTTTATTATTTTCTTATATATTTTGGGAGTAGCTTTGAACATCTTGCTTTGTGCTATTAGTAAAACTGGGGCTTTCATGTCATTTATTTGAAAAAATTAGGAACTAAATAAAAAATAAAAATTGTGAATAGCCCCAAAGCAATTATGCATTGATCTTTTATTCATTCAACAAATTGAGCAGTCAGTCAGTTATGCTGTGTGCTTAACAAACATAAACGGATACAAATTAATATACATTGTTTATTAGTTGAATTGCTTAAACTTAAGGCCTTTTTCTCCTTTCTGACTTTACAGTATTTTTCTCTCCTCCTGTTAATACAGCTCCCATAGAAATATTTGCTGGAGTTTGTAAATAACTGGCCAAATAAAGAAAAGTCTACATTCCATGTATTGTATTTATTCTCCTTAGGATTACACAAACCATTCCTTAAGCCTGGGACAGTCTTCCCCCTAACTTGCCAGCTAAAATATCTTCATCCTTAAAGTCTCTACTGAGATGTCATTTCTGTAGGCCTCTCTTGCAAGCTCCTAAGCATCCTCTTTACCTCCATTCATAGCTTCAATCACACAAACTAGAACTGTCTGCTTAGGAGTCTTGTAGAAACTAGAATATAAGCTCCTCAAAGACAGGAATAGCTTCTTATTCACTGTTTTAAATACAATCTGGACATATTCTATACATGCAGTAAATATTTGATAAATGCATGAACAAAATTTTTACTTTATGGTGTATGGATGGAGACCATGGGAGCATGTGACCAGTCCTGCATACCATCTTGCAGCTAGAAATGAAACACTCTCCTTGGGGGATGTCATATTATAAGACAGATGGCTGTAAAATTGTGGTTTGTTAAAGGGTAGCTTTGAATATCAATCAAAATTAGTAAACTTGATGGCTTTATTAGCAAGCAGTAAATATGGTTGCTCTTTGCAGAACTAGAATACTTATTTTAATAAACATGATTGGAAGGGCAAAGTTATTGGGGTTTAAATCAAAGGAAGCTTACCAGTTCACCAATCTGCTGTTACTGCTTTAGAAAGTAAATTCAGGAGGGATGGTGGCAGAGGTCCAATATGACATCTTTCTTCTTTTTAAATATCTTTTTTCCTTCCTTCTTTTCTCTTCTTAAAATAGATACACTAGTATTTTTCATTTGTTAGCTCTTAGTCTCCTTACATATTTGTGTGTATAGAGAAGAGTTTTATTTTTAGTTTTCCTGCTCTGTGACAGAACAGTGTTCTTACAATATATCAGTTTTTAAAATGTTAAAAATGCCTATTATTATGATAATACACTATTGGCATGAACATTTTCAACCTTTTTTCTTACATGCTTTTGTTTTTAACCTGATTGTCCCTTTGGACACTAGAAAGGTTTGAATCTCCGTCTTCCTTTTCACTTTGCACTGTTACCTCTTGCTTCTAATTACTTTGTAATACCTGCTTTTTCAGTTTTTAAATTTTTAGTAAGTAAAAAAAAAAATGCAAAGATGGGGAATTGAGCTATAGGGGCTTATTAAATAGCCCAGACTTATTTCACATATTTTAAACTACTTTTCCACTTGTTTCTTTAAAGTAGTATTTACTTTCGGAAAACTTTCCCCATCATGTTTTTGGCCAGGAACGTTTAGCCTGTCAGAATCTCCATCTTTCATCTGTAGGGTGGGAAAATTAGCCACCTCCTGTTATTGTGGAGCATGTTGAGTGAGTTAATGCTTGGAAAGAGCTTGAATATTTGAATAAACGTTAGCTTAGATGAACTGTGATTGGCTAATGTGTGAATGCTGTGTGAATGCTGCCTGAATCTTGAACACTTCTTTAAAATTTACAGAAGACAAATCGCTGTTGAAGGCAGGACCTGGGGTGTAATATTGTCCAGAACCAACTTGTGCTCCCACTCTAGTCATAATTCCAAGCACCTTTGTGACTCCTGCCATTGAGATGCTTCTGTAGCTGAGATCTAGCTTCTAGTGTTTTTATCAAGTGATGAAACTGTAATAGTGAAGAAAATGTTTATATTTTCATTAATATAGAAAAATTACTTTCTTTAGAATTGGCGCTAGGATAAAATCTTGAGCCAGAAAAGTCTTCTGAAAATCTCAACTTATTATTATTTTTTTCTCCTACACAATGATATTCTCACTTTTTCCTAACCCACTCCAGTTACCTACCCTACTATTAAGGCTGTGTATAGCTGTTCATATTCTTAATTAAACCAAAACTTGAGGTGTCTTATAGAACTATTTATAACAAAGTATAAAATCAATGTTTTCTCACCCCCAAGAATACTTACCTTATCAAACTTTATAATGAAATAATTATTGTCCAATTACGGATTTTTAGGAATCAGGAAATGAATCTGTTGATATTTTGAGGATAGAAATAATCTCTTCAGTGTCCTTTATATTACACCTAAATGAATTCGACTAATGATGCTAAATATGTATAAGAAGTTTTGACATGATTTTTGAAGTCTAACATTTTCTTCAGGGAATTTTTAGAACCCATGACAGTTTAACAGCTGGACCACTACATAAGGCAGTTAGGATATAAACTCTGAAGCTGGGATTTCTGGGTTTGATTCCCAGCTCTGCTATTTAAAAGCTGTGTGAATTTGGACAAATCACGTAACTTCTCAAGGAAGCTGATAAAAATAATGCTTATCTTTCTGTACATGTCAACCATATCAAGTGGTTGATAGTATTGTTCTTCTAAATCTTTTTTTGAGTTTTTATTGTTTTGATTTCTGAGAGGGGTTGTCAAAATCTACTAAGTTCTTAGAATTGTCTTGTATTCTTTTAAACTAATCAATTTATGCTTTATATATTTTGAACTACCATTTGTAATTATATACATATTGATAATTTGTTCTGATTCATTGTCTCCTTTTCATTAAAAATTCCCTTTTTATATTTCATAACCTTTTTTGTCTCAAAGGTGCTTTATAATAATATTAAAATAGCAACCCCAGCCTTCTTATGCTTACTGATTGAGTAACATATTGTATTTTGTAAATTTACTTTCAACTACCTGGTTTTTTACATTTAAAGTGTTTCACTCATAGGTATTATATAGTAGTATCTTGCTTTAAAAAGTCTATTCTGTCACTGCATTTTTAATTTGAGTTTTTAGACCATTTAATGTCTCCTTTGTCATGTGGTCATGTTTCATGTTGTGTCTGTGTCTTCCCATGGAGTTCTCCCTTCTCCGTTGTCTCTGTGTCCTTTCTCTCCTTAAAAGGACACCAGTAATATTAGATTAAGATCTCTCTCCCTTAGTCTAGCATGGCCCCATCTTAACTTATGTGTTATTACATCTGCAAGGACTCTATTTCCAAATAATGTCACATTCACAGGTACCAGGGTAAGAACTTCAATATGTCTTTTGAGGGGCACAATTCAATGCACAGCACTCCACTATTTACCATTGCTGTTGCTCTTCCTCCAATTCCTAGAAATCCAATTTTCCTCTGATAACATTTTCTTTCATCCTGAAAACCTTCTAGCATCTTTTGTAGAGTAACTATACTGGTAAGAAGTTCTTTTAATTTCACCTAATCTGCAAATGTCTTTAATTTGAAAGATAATTTTACAGATATAGAAATATGAATTGACAATTTTTTTATTTCTATACCTTAAAGATGTTTTGCTATCTTATAACGTCATGTTTTATATTAATAAATTCAGGGCCATTTGGATTGTTTCATTTTTTGCTAACTGCTTTTAAGATTTTCAAAATTCCTTATTTTTGTTTTTTAGCAGTTTGACTCTAGTTTGTTTATGTGTGATTTTCTTTGGGCCCATCCTATTTGGGGTTTGTTGAGTTTCTTAAATCTGTACATTTTTACCTTTCATTATATCTTGTACAATTTCACCATGATTTTTTCAAATACATTCCTTGCCTCGTTTTTTTCTCCTTTTCACATGAAATCCCACTTACATTTAAATTACACCTTTTGATATTGCTCCACAGATTCCATAGGCTTTGTTTATTTTTTCAATATTTTTCTCCATTCTTCA
>PVKP010024626.1:0-34691 GCA_004027715.1 Plecturocebus donacophilus
GGCTTGCCCAGGCTGAAGGAGGCAAGGTACTTTAAACTGGGGAGGACATAGGAATTTTAATGCTTGGTCAGAAAGGATCCTCAACTACTGAAACGAGACTCTTATTGTTGTTAAAAGGGAAGCGGAAAGTGATAGGGCTTGCTCAAGACAGGAAATAACTCATCTAGGAGGAGGACTTGAAAGGGCAGTGAGAGAATAAACAGGTATTCTGCTCACAATTTACCAGGTCCAGACATTTTAATTATCCAATGATTCAAGGCAAAGGAATTTCCAGGAAAATCAGATAAAACACAGAGGAAAACAATTTTAGAACCTGGAAAGATAAGATCTGATATGAATACAAACAACTTACAACTGTGGCTTATAATGGGTTTGCTTTTTTAAAATTTCACTGCTCTCAAATTGACTAAGTTTGACCAGTAAACAATAAAGGATCTAGGCTTCTCAAAACCTTGACAACATTTGCATTGACCCGTAGGGCAAATGAAAAGTGGTACAAACTTTGTCTTACCCCTAATCTTGGAAGGGCCTTGCAGATTCACGTTCGCCTTCTTTTCACTGGAGACCGGCTGGCCATCAGCTTTGCCGTTATCTGGGGATAGGCAGGGGAAAATGTATTAATAGAACAGGGCAGAACAACAGTTGACCGGCTGAACCAAAAGCTAGTGAGGGAGTCCTGGGTTTGATTCTGGATCCCCTTTCTTCAGACACTCAGACAAGGAACCTCAAGCAGGTATCCAGAGCATTTTCTGCTTTTAGGAGTGTTGACTTTTAAATTACACACAGGATTTAATTGTACATTGAAGTCTCTCAGAATTTGTCTATATACACACAGACTTAAATGAAAATATCATAATGACTCGGTACAAATACGTTTTTAATTTGAAAACACCCATTCTTGTTTTTGTTTCGTTTTTTGAGGCAAGAGTCTTGCTCTGTCAGCCAGGCTGGAGTGCAGTGGCAGTCTCCACTCACTGCAAACTCTGCCTCCCAAGTTCAAGTGATTCCCATGCCTCAGCCTCCCCAGTAGCTGGGATTACAGGCGGTGACTACCACATGCAGCGAATTTTTGTATTTTTAGTAGAAACGGTATTTCATCATGGAGGATGATTTCGAACTCCAACCTCAAGTGATCCACCCATCTCAGCCTCCCAAAGTGCTGGGATTACAGGCGTGAGCCACCGCGTCTGGCCAAAAATCCCTATTCTTAAAATAGATGCAACCACTTTTTTTTTCTTTCCAAACAAAAATGTACATCCACAAACCGGGCAGGCACTTAAACTGGCTAGAACAGAAGATACATAGATTGGTGAAAATTAACAATTTTCAATAGGACTCTAAAATCTAAAATCTTACTGTATAGATGCACTGATTCAAAATTGAGCATCATTTGGAAAATAAGACTTAGCCTTCATTGACTAGGAGAAAGGAAATACTTAGACCATGACTAAAATAAATAACATATATAATTACAGAAAATTCAGAAAATAAAATGGTCTAAAATATCATCACATTAGCCCATAGATGAGGATAGTTATCTCCAGAGAGGGATTTGTTCAAAAATATTCTCTTTGGCTTTTCTTTTTGCATATGGTCTTTTTAAAAGAAAACTTTTTCATTATAAAATTTGAAGTTTTAAAAAATTTTAATATACACACTTACATTTAAATACCACAAATGGAAATATAAACATCACCTCTATTATACTGATCAAATGTAATCACTGCATGTATCTTTATAAACAAACTGCCATTGATTTTTCTATATCTCTATATCTCTTTATATACACAGATGAATAATTACATATGCCTGCATAAGGATTGATAGATACATAAAAACACACTTCACAAGCATAAATTTCACATAAAATACGGTAATACATATATGTACATGTATATTTTACAATTGCACACACATACACATAAACCTTGCTTTCTTCATTTAGCTCTCTTAGGAAGATTTTTCCAAATCAATAAAAATTTCTTGAGCTAAGAAATAAAATCATACTGAGAATGATAACACCTCCCTATTAACTGTGGACCTCAGGACTATTACACACATGAGAAACCACTTTGTTGAGGCCATTGCATTCTCAGGCTTCTTTGTCACAGCCTGTTAGTCTACATCCTAACTGATACAGGAGGTACAGAAATACCCTGGCCCTCAGGAACTGCAGGCCTTCAGGAATATAATGGGCAGTGCCCTAATAAACTCAAAAGCTGTAACTACTTCACTCTGCCTGCTTACCATTCTGTTGGATTTTCTTCTGCATTGTCCTTTTTATTCTGGTCCAGGAATGCCCCTTCTTTTTTCCTTCAAACCAAAGAGAATAAAGTTAATTACACAGAGGTATAAATATGATTCTCTGAGTTTCATATGCTAGTAGCATTCAAGATTTTTTTTTTAATACTTTGTTCCACTGGAAAGGGGCAAACTATTTTATGATCAGTGCACTAGTGGAAAGTTAAGTATAGAGTTCTATATTAATTCTGCATGATCCTTGGGCCATGGGTTTGGGAGACCAGGAGATGACCTTCCCTGGAAACAAAATTTTTAATGGAAAATTAACTCTTGCTGCCACCTTAGAGTGAATGGTAACTGCTGTTGCTTGTTCCGTTTTCAAGTGTTTGTTGTGTAAATTGAAATATGCAATGAGAATGCATAGTCCTTGAAGCTGATGATGTTATGGATAATATTCTCTATTGGAAGTTGGGAGATATTCTGAACTCTGATGTAGAGAGTTTTCATTATGTAATTACATAATTGTTATAGAATGTCTATGTAATTTCATTAAACAATCTCAGCAGTGCCTCAGCACTGTCAGTCCTCCTTCAGGCTGCAGAGCAGCTGACTCCAGGAATGCTATTGTGACCCCAGAAACTCATCAGTGTCATAAATCTGGCCGTCTGGCCCATCTGCAGTCTGATGTGGCCTTTATCAGAAAAGTGACTCCACAATGCACTGATTTTCTGACTGCCCCTCATCTCCTCCTGTTCACACACCGTGGGAGGGCAGTAGGCTCACTGAAGGGAGCAGTCCCCAGGAAGGGACCATCTCCTTCCTGGATAGTGGCCAGGACAAAGGTGGTGGGGGATTACGAGTGCTCTGTTGTGACCATTTGATAATACCTCATTCCTTCCCCTACCAGCCTGGTGGGCACAGCCTTCAGAGTGCCCAGGGGATTCAGATTCAACTCCAGACATGGTTAATGAAAATGCTTTTGCTCTATTTGTATCTAATTTTGTGGATAGAAGATCTAAGAGAGAAAAGGAGATGATTAGGAGAAAAAGATGAAGGTACAGCCACCGTAATGGTACAGACAGATTTCGCAGCAGTGAAGCAAGAGCAAACATTCAGACATCTAAGGTGAGAGCACCTCCAACGCTATGAGGTATGGAGAAAACAGGAGCATTAGTGAGATCTGTCTTTCAGAATTACCCTGGACCCTTTGTCCAGAAGGAAAACACCCTGCTCCAGTGCTCTCACCAGTGAGAAAGCTGAGTCGGCTTCTCCAACCCTAGGAAGTATGGAGGAAACAGGAGCATTGGTGATATGTGTCTTTCAAAACTACCCTGGACCCTTCATCCAGAAAGAAAACACCCTGCTCCAGTGCTCCCATCTCTGAGAATGCTGAGTCAACCTCTCTACATCAGCCATGAGACAGCAGGGGCTAGCCCCAGCTTCTGAGGTCCCACACAGAACCTTCTAGACATTGTCCCCACCCCTATTCTCAGTCGTTGTTGGTGGGGGATGATTGTTACCTGGTTGGTATCATGGACAAAGAAGACAGATTAGACAGACTGTCCTCAAGCAGTCCCCCTACATGCCCACCTCCTCCCCACCCACACACAAACACATCAAGGACTGGATGTAATGAACAGAACTGGGAACAAGGCTTACGGCCAGCCAGGAGTCACGTAGGAGGCACTGTTCACCTTCCCCCTGACAAATGTATATCTTACTCAGGGAAGCTCAACAATTGTAAACACTTCCCTTCAGGGAGCACCTTGTGTGCCCTGGGGATTGTGCTTCTTGTTTGAAAGCCAGGTATTAACTTGGACCTTAGAGGTGGTCAGGTGGTCATAAGGGATCTAAAGCATTCACGGTTTATGAAGTGTGTGTGTGTGCATGTGTGTGTGTGTGTGTGTGTAGATGTGGTTTCACTATCTTGCCCAGGCTTGTTTTTGGACTCCTGGCCTCAAACGATCCTTCTGCCTTGGCCTCCCACAGTGCTGAGATAATGAATGAGCCACTGCAACTACATTTGCCATTTGTTCCTAGAACATTTAACAAATCGAATGGATTTGGATCCATGGGTCAGATTAATCAGAGTAGCTGATGGGGTGGTGTCTTCATGAGGAAATTTGCCAGAAGCAACAATGTGGAGAGAATTTGTTGAGAAGCTATTCTCCATGGCATTTCTATACTCACGGTATCAGGGTATCACTGCAAGTTGTTTGAATAGCAAGCAGCCTTGGAAGCTAGAAATCATGTAGCCTCCAGATTACAGGGCAGATTTATTCCCTGACCAGTATAAAGTGGAGACCATCTCCCTCCTTAGAAATTTTCCAGAGGACATGCCCCCAGAAGAGATTTGCTTAATATCCCCAGAGGAGAGTTGCTTAAATTTCATCTTGAAAGATAATGTTTAAAATCATACAGTGTGATACCTCCAGCTTTGCTCCATTTTTTCAAGATTACTTTGACTATTTGGGTCTTTTATGGTTCTATACCAATTTTAGGATTCCTTTTTCCTATTTCTGTAAAAAATGTCATTGAAATTTTGATAGAGATTTTATTGACACTCCAGATCACTTTGGGTAATATGAATATTTTAACGATATTCTTCCAGTTTATGATCATGAGATGTCTTTCCATTTATTTGTATCTTTTTCAATTTCTTTCATCAGTGTCATAGTTGTCAGTGTGCAAATATTTCACCCCTGGTAAATTTGTTCCCATTTTATTCTTTTTGTTGCTATTGTAAATGGGATTGTTTTCTTTATTTCTTTTATAGATAGTTCATTGCTAGTGCATAGAAACACAACTGATCTTAAAGCCGGCAACTTTACCGAATTCATTTATTAGTTCCAATGGTTTTTTGGTGGAGTCTGTAGGGTTTTCTACATAGAAGATTATGTCACCTGGAAATAGAGACAATTTAACTTCTTTCCGATTTGGATGACTTCTTTTTTTTTTTCTTGCCTAATTGCTCTGACTAGGACTTCCAGCAGTATGGTAAATACAAATGTCAAGAAGGGGCACTTAATCTTGACAAGGGTGCCAAGAATAAACAATGGGGAAAAGTCAGTCTCTTCAATAAATGGTGCTGAGAAATCTGAATATCCACAAGCAAAAGAACAAAATCAGACACTTGGCTTACACCACACACAAAAATTAACTCAAAATAGATTAATGGCTGACATGTCAGATATGAAACCATAAAATTCCTACAAGAAAACAGGGAAAAATAAGCAAGTGGAACTACATCACTCAAAAAGGTTTTGTACAGCAGAGGAGATAATTTTAAAAATGAAAAGGCAACCTATGGAATAGAAGAAAATATTTGCAAACCATATATTCAATCAGGGTTGCTACCTAAAGTATATAAGGAACTCATGTAACTCAATAGCAAAAAAACAAAAGAAAATCATGTCATAACCTGATTTAAAAATAGGCAAAGGATCTGAATAAATGTTTTCCCAAAGAAGACATATAAATAACCAACGGGTTATAAGAAAGCACTCAACATCACTGATCATGAGAGAAGTGTAACTCAAAACCATAATGAAATATCACCTCACACCTGTTGGGATAGCTATTATCAAAAAGGCAGAGATAACAAGTATTGGTGAGGGTGTGGAGAAAAGGAACCCTTGTATGCTGTAAGCTAAGTGGGAATGTAAATTGGTACAGCCATTATGGAAAACAGTGTGGAGGTTCCTCAAAAAGTTAAAAATAGAAAAACATACCATCCAGAAATCTCACTTTGGGGTATGTATCCAAAGGAAATGAAACCAATATCTCGAAGAGATATCTGCACCCCCATGTTCACTGCAGCATAATTCACAGTAGTTAAGACATAGAAACAACCTAAGTCTCCATCAACAGATGAATGGATAAAGAAATGTGATAAGACAGATCTGTGTATACTGGAAAACATACATAAAATCGTATTTCAAATTATAAAGATAAGAGTATTGGGGTTATATCTCTTAATTACTATCTTGCGTCATACACCAATAAATGAATTCCATGTGTGTTATAGATCATATATATATATATAAAATAACATGACATATCTATGTATAACTATGTATAACATGGCTGGGACAGTTGAAGAAATTATACAGTGATGTTCAGCATTTTCTCATTTCCACATGGACTTTAGATTAAAGATGACAGCATGAGGAGATGGAGCAAGAAACAAAAATTATATAAAATTACAGGTGATGGTCAAAGACTTTGAGAACCAGGGAGTCCAGGGATCCTGCTCTCGCCATTATCCAATCTGAATGACAGCCTGCACGCTGAATGGCCAGTCAGAAGAAAAATATATACACACCTCACTGCCCCACGTGTACATCAGCAGGTCTATCAGTCATTCTCATTGGGCCAAATGGTTGGCATATCAGAATCTGTGATGTGAGAGAGCAAGAGGATTACAGAATCCTGCTCTCTTGATCATATAGTTCTCACCCTGGCCCGCTCTGTCATAACAAGCAAGTTGCATTTAATAAGATTCTAACCAATCTGGTGATAACTAGATTGAAGATGCTGGTTACTTGCAACTCCTCTCCTCTACCTGTTCATGAATCAGCATAGCTACCTGTCCTCATCACACAGGAGCTGGGTTGCTGAGTTCTGGAATGCAGAGATTTCTCAGTCTTCCTGCTTTTCCTCCCTAACCACTGTCCCCAGCTTTCTCCAAGGTGAATCGTCTTCTAAGAATCTGCTTCTCCAGCCCTGCAGTAGTACTAAGTCACAGGGGCTAGCTCAGTTTATCCTTCTTCCTTTTTCTCTAACAATACACCTGACATCAGATTGCATCTGAAACATGGGTCAACATATGTGTATGACTGAACATGTTTCCTCAGGCTTGCAGCTCTGCTGCCAGAGAAGCTTTTTAGCAGGTAAGGCCCAGACGTAGGCTGGGAAAGTGGGCTGGGTAAGAGGCAAGACGCTTCCATGGCTAGCTTCTTAACCATTGCATTTTTTTTTTACCCTCAAGACTATGATATCTATAACGTTCTCTCACCTGAATTTCTAATCTCCAAACCTCAATTTATGTTCTCCTCATGTAGGCCTCAAATGGTTCCCCTCTGTAGTACTTTCCCAGTCTTACAGAGCAGAGGCTCACCACCCATGGGCCTTCTTCACTTTTAGTTTTACAATGAATAGGATGGAGTTTTTCTGCTAGCAGTTATGACTTCAGAATCAGAATCAATCTTACATACATTTAACGCTATCTTACAAATGAGGAAATGGAAATCAAAAGAGGCTAAATGACTTCACCAAGGTTGTACATCAGCTCTGCTGAGACTGAGCAGAGCTAGAACCCAGATATCTTGATTCCTATAATTGAGTGCTCTTCCCACTATCCTATGATACTTTCAAAAGCAACATGCTGGAAAAGAGAGAGAATGTGCCCATTTTCTGTGAATAGTGCTCATCAATTTTTGCATTATTTGAGAGCCAGAGCAAACTGTAAGAGATACTAAGTAATGGAGGTTAAAGGGGCGCTGTAGTTTGAGGCAAGCAAGTCAATTTTTCTTTTTAAGGATTCTCTAAACCTGCCAACCTGCCATAATGGAAACAAGAAGCAGTAACAGCCTAACGGACAGAACGCTTAGAAGTACAGAAAACATATCTCATTCAATCTACCTTTCCCAGCTATGTTGGGTTAGCCTTGGGATATTAAACCTGCCAAATTCCTGTTAATGTTGATATTTTGACCCCCTCTCATGAATCATGAATGTTCTTAATTGCAAGTGAAATGGTGAATCCTTTCAGAAGATTTTCAGTGGACTTGGCCCAGATTCATTCAACCAACCTCTGTTACATTCAAACTTTTCCTATGAAGCTTCCTACATCTCACAGCCTTCATAAAAGTAAAGAGAGTTAAGACCTTACTCTGGATTAGGCTTTGGCTTAAGAGAATGTTGGGCTGATTTGATTTTCTACCTAGACCACTCAAGCTTTCTCCACATCAGCAGTAAGACTGTTCCACTTTATCATTCAAGTGTTTACTGGAGTAGCACTTTTAATTTCCTTCAAGAACTTTTCCTTTGTATTCATAACTTGGCCAATTATTTGCTGCAAGAGGCCTAGTTTTCAGCTGATCTCAGCTTTTGACATGGCTTCCTTACTAAGCTTCATCACGTCTAGATTTTTATTTAAAAAGAGATACATGTGACTCATCCTTTAACTTGAGCACTTACCGGACATTGTAGGGTTATTCATTGACTTATTTTCCATTTTTTTATCTAGGTTTTTCCTACCACACTATTTAAAATTCTTCCAGCCTCTTTCCATTGCCCAATTTCAAAGATACTCCCACAGTTTCAGGAATATGTTACAGCCACACCCCACTGCCAAGTACCAAAATCTGTATTACTCTTAATTGCTGCCATAACAAATTACAAAAATTTAGAGGTTTAAAACAACACAAATATATCATCTTTCTGTCATGTCAGTGAGAAGTAGGACATGGGTCTTACTGCTTAAAGTCAAGGTGTCAGTAGGCCTTCATTCCTTTCTGGAGGCTGGAGAAGATAAGCTTCCTTCTTAGAAGAAGGGAGCAATAAAACTCTGGCATTAAAAACATATTTGTAACACCAAAAGCAAGTACATTTTTATTTATTCTTACTTCTTTTCCTCTTGGGTTTTCCCAAAGTAGAATTTTTTCCAACATCCACAGTATCTAGAAAATAACAAGTGGTGGTGAGGAAACAGAAATTAACAAATAAAAGTTATGGATTTTAGGACAATTCAAACTATAGAAGGCTTGAGTTTATAAAGATGTTTGGATAGTCATTCCTCTCGTCCTTCTAGAAGAACCAAAAACCCATTGAACTGAGGACTAGGAGTCTAGGATGGGTCCTGGGTCTTCTATCAAAAGTACGTGCTGGGCTAAGAAGAGTAGACCTGCAGTCCTCCCTCCTGACAATTAAGTACAAGGATTAGTTGTCTTTTGGGTGAGGCCTTCCTAAGGTGTAGCAAAGTGACACTATTTTCCACCAGCAGAATTTCACTGGGCTATCTTGGGTTCCAAGGAATATGGAGTGTGATTTAACATATTAATGCAATAAACAAGATAACTGCCACTTTAAAGAGCACTGTTCTATGACATCATCCACATCTTGATAAATAAAACTTTACGATAATCTCTTGCCTCCCCGCTGTTCCCCAAAGTCTCGGGTGAAGCAAATGCAGAGAACAGGATACTGGGCAGACTGAAGCACCTGCCTCCACTCTTCCCAGGGTCCGTGGGGCCCACTGAGCCACCCCATCCCATGGCCCTCAGGCAGCCTTACCCATTTGGCCCCATTCTTGGTCACTTTCCATCTTTGCTTCTGGGCCTTCTGGGACTTCTTCTGAGAAACACATGACACAGGAACCCTTCTCATTTTCACATGCTGGTCGCTCTGCTTCTGGGCCAAAATTGCGATTTATGAACATTTAATTTGCCCCGGTGACCCTCTTTTCTGCATCCTGGTTGCTACTCCTTTCTCTACTTTTCCTCTGAAATCTTCTTTCACTGCTTCTCCCTATATTTGACTCTTTCTTTAAGTCTCCCTTTTTATCCTCTTCTTTTCTTCTTTATCAGAATTCTGTTTCTGTTTTTATTATTTTAAAGTTATAATTATTTGGTACATCACATCATAGCAAGCTAGAAGCAAGCTCTTCTGATTCTTCTTCTTTAGTCATTTGGTGATCTAGTTAACCAGATACTAATGAAAACAAGACAATTATTTTATTTTTATTACTGTATTTTATTATCTTCCAGTTATGTCAGTGAGAGGTGTGACACACGTCTCACTGCCTAAAGTCATGATGTCAGTAGGCCTTTCTTCCTTTCTGGGGTCTGGAGAGGACAACCCATTTCCTTGCCTTTTCAGCTTCTAGAGGTCACCCGTGTTCATTGGTTGACCTCTAGACAGTGACCAGAGAAGAGTTCCCAGTGCTGTCATGCTGCACACCAATATTCTGAGCTAAAATGAAGTGCTCTCTGAAAAAAAATATAGCTGCTCCAATCATCACACCTGACACGTAACAGAGCCGTGCTCTCCCCATGTTTTGCACCTCATCCTCATTTTCTCTACTGTTATTTTTCTATTCGTAGTCCTGAGAGTAAAAAAGAAAAAAAAAAAGCTCTTCTCATTTCTGAAAATACTAATGCTCTTCAAAAACAGGAAGAAATAACTGTTTCAGCTTGTCCTGATTGGCCCTTGACTGCTTCCATCACTCACCACCTTTCTGAGAGCTAGCCCATCAGTGGCAGTTCCACACATCTGCAGGCCAGCCAGTCAGCAACAGCCCCTCCAGGAAACCCGCATTGACGGCTAAATGCTAACCTGTTCATAAACACTCCTGTTTCTGAAGGTCTGTAGTGCCTGAACCATGTTTCCTAAAGCTCTATATAAAATCAGCAGTTCCCTTATTCATAGATACTCCAGCTGGTACCCGTGCCCAAACCTCCAAGCTCACATTGAACCCAGGCTGGTTGGCCTTTCCATGAGGATTCCACGTCTGAGTTGCCACCACTTTCTCCAGTCATGGTATTATTTTTTTTTCTGTATCTTTCCATCTGCATCAATTTTCCCATTTTTGTTTTATGTTTCTGTCTTTTTTATTAGATTTCCTGGCTGTCACAGAGAACAAGGCTCTGGCTTAGAATGCATGGTTTGGTGGGGTTGGGGGCGGGGTTCTTCCTTGCTCATTTGACCCTAGGCAAACTTCATAAGTGGTCTGTCCAGATTTCAGTTTCTTGTGTGCAAAATGGACAATAAGGAATACAAATCTCATGGCAGTCAGGAGCATTAAACTCACAATTTTCATGGAATAGATGTTTAATCAAAGCAAGCTATTAATAACATGGTTATTTTTGTTGTCCTTGATGCCTTTTTCACTCTGTCTTTCATTTCCCCTTCTTCCTTCTCTCTCTCTCTAAGTATCTATATCCAATCCACATATGCAGCACCTCCCCTCTGAGTCCCTCTACATGACTGCCTTTCTCTTTGACTATTCCTGCTCTTGAACAGCATCCCTGCATTTAAATTGGTCCTCTCTCTGCCATCACCAATTGTCTCCTGTGATATCATAAAAAATATATATTTCAGTCTTTATTCCCTGCTCCTGTCCAGAGCTACTAAAACCCTTGAAACATCTTTTCACTAAAGTGCTTTTCACTTTTATTACTTATGTAGTAATCTGGAAACCATCATTCTCAGCAAACCAACGCAAGAACAGAAAATCAAACACCGCATGTTCTCACTCATAGGTGGGTGTTGAACAATGAGAACACATGGACACAGGGAGGGGAGCATCACACACTGGGGTCTGTTGGGGGGAAATAGGGGAGGGACAGTGAGGGATGGGGAGTTGGGGAGAGATAGCATGGGGAGAAATGCCAGATATAGGTGATGGGGAGGAAGGCAGCAAATCAACACTGCCACGTGTGTACCTATTCAACAATCCTGCATGTTCTTCACATGTACCCCAAAACCTAAAATGCAATAAAAAATAAATAAATAAATAAATAAAAAGGAAAAAAAAGTGAAAAGAGCACCTCCTGTTATTCATAACAAGCTCCTCTCAACCAGCCCTGAGTTTATGTTAAGAAGGTAACTTTTGGAAAGCCCCTAAGGATGGGGTTCACAGTTCTGCAGAGAATTGGAGAACTGCTTGGTGTGGGGAGATTCTCCTCATGTTTGGTGTCAGAAGTGTTGAGAATATGAGGGTACAGATACAACAGGGGCTTTTCTCCCCCTAAGGGTCTCCTCTTTGATGTTGACCATGGGCCATGGGCTGTGGTTCTTAATACTTCAAAGCTTTATACTGACCTCCTACGGGGACCTTTCTAAATCACAATTACTTCTAGGTAGTTGACATCTGTAACTCTGGCCTACTGACAGACTTGGCTCTCATTCCCTAATGGTTATTAAGCCAATGATGCCTTGTTGTCGCCACTTCTCCAGGACCCTACACCTGGTTAGGAGCTCATATAACCCCCTCCTTGACTTCATGATCCTTCCACATGTCTTCCCTGATTCACAGTCTCCCCTCAGAACCTTGGGCCCTCACCTTCCTCATCTCCTTTTCCTCTCAGCAGATAAAAAACAGTTTCTATTCTGTCATTTTTACCTCGTTTAAGGCTTAGTTGGATGTCAGGCCTCTCTTCCTTTTCTTTTCCATCACTTTGTTGGAAACATAATTTGCCTTGGATTGCTGAAGAGCAGGAGAGAGAAGAAAGCAATTAAAGATCCACAAGAACCAGGGACAACATCAGAAAACTGGCTTTTAGGAATTTCCAGCCTTTGGGTAACTGAGAGCTGAGAGGGTTACACATGACTTAAACTTCTCCCATCATCTTCTGGGACAGAGAAGGGATAACCTCAACAATGAGCTTTTATGTGTCCTACACAGAAAAGCAATACTCAAGACTTAAGGATAAAGGAGAAATTGAAACATTGTGAGTTGTGTTACCCTCAAAATTGTCAGATGGCAGGGTAGGCATATATGAAGTATAAGGAAGAAACTGAGGGATTCACTGGAAAGATGGCCTCAGGTCCTAGAGAGACTCCCATTATAAAAGAGAAAACTGGTCATATGCAATGGCTTACACTTGTAATCTTAAAATTATGGGAGGCCAATGCAGGAGCACCACCTGAGCTTAGGATTTTGAGACCAGCCTGGACCACATAGCAAGGTCTTATGTCTGAAAAAAAATAGCAAAAGTAGCCAGATGTGGTTGTGTGCACATGTGGTCCCAGCTACTTGGAAGGCTGAAGTGGGAGCACTGCTTGAGTCCAGGAAGTCAAGGTTGTAGTGAGCAGAGACTGCTCACTAGCCTGCCATCTAATCTGGGCAACAGAATGAGACCCTATCTCCAAAAACATAAATAAATAAAAGAGAAAACCCCAACAGCTAAAAATGGGGCTAGAAAACAGGAGAATGTTGGCTTAATTGGGTCAGGGAGGATGAACAGTTCTCATATAAACATTACAGAGGACACAGGGGCAGTTTGTGTGGACTTCAGGGTCTGAGAGTCAGCAGCATGTCCCTGAGGGTGGGTGGGCTGCTGCCCTGGGTGGGGCGGTGGGCAGTGCTACTCCAGGCGGGCGACAGTGAGCCTCAGTGCGGGTCACCCAAGCGTAAGGAGTGCCAGAAACTAACATGTGAATTGTGGGCACTGGGGATAGGAAAGGGGATCCCCAAAGTCCATGGAGAGGAACAGAGTCCCTGAGAATGTGGACAGTAAAGGTAGCACCATTCCCTCATCCCCACAGCCTGGACCATCCTGGCTACAAACATAACACTGACTTGAAATTCGTGCCCAGGTATTTGATTTCCTTTTATTCACTTTCTAACTTGTTACAAAAATTATTTTATTTTAAATCTAGATCATGTTGGTATTGACACAAATCAATAAGCCATACCATATATAATTGCTTAAACTTTTTTCTTGTTTATAAATCTGTAGTATTTCTTTATTGCCTAGTAAAGAGACTTCAAATTCCTTAGCTCTGGATTCCAGACCATTCAATATCTTCCTCCAATTTATCTCTCTTAAGTCTCCTCCTGTACTGCTTCTCACCCTCAGATTTCACCAAATCCAGTTTGTCCTGCTTTTCAAACATGCTTTCACACTTATATTCCAATTCCCATGGCATCCAATCTCTTCTGGGCACATTTTTCTTGTGATGTCTCTATCTCTTGTTTGGAGAACTTAGTTGAGATCAATCTGTGAGGGGAATGTAAGTTTTCCTGGCAAGTAAAATAAAACAGAGGGCATCTTCTTTACTGTGTACCACTATAATAGTATAAATTATGCCTCTCAGGAAAAAGCCAAGAATCAAACTTTTAGTTTGGTATAACACCAAAACATCATCCCTGTCAGAACAATCAGTTCTGTGATTATTTGATTAATGTTTCTTTTATCCCTTGTGGGTAAAGGGTTATCAAAACCATCTACCCTTCACTAAAGGCAAACTAGACCCAAGGTTAATTTTCTTGCTGATTATTCTGGAAACCTAATAAAGGTAGCCTTTTCCTGGTGTTATTGGGCAAACCTTGGGCTTAGAAATGACCCATAACTGTTTGGCTGGAACTATATGTGAACTACAAATACCTGTGGGGAAGGAATGAGTGTGATCTTCCTTCAATTGATAACTCTTGTAACTCAGGTTGTCCCTGTGGCACCCTGAAAGCTACGACTATGGAGTTGTTACAAGAGATACAGACTCCTGCAGGCATGCAGTGCTAAGTAAAAGTGGATCTCGCACCTAGAGCTAAGCTGTCACTCAAGGCAGGTAGTAATAAATTTGCTGGACTGCTGTGTAGACCACTGCAAGGACTCCTACTAAAGAGAAGAAGCAATTGATGTTGCCCCACTGGGGTCCTGTGTTTCTTATCTTCTAAGTAAATCTGATACCAATGCAGTTCTGGATGTCCTGTGAGTCTATGTGGCTAGTTACGCACAGCCCCATGAGTATGTTTTGCCATAGCCAAATACCATGAGCTTTGAGAAGGCTCATGACACGCCTGTTATGTTAACTACTCTATCCCTACTGCCCAACACAATGTGTTACACATGGCAGGAGCTTAACATATGCTTACTGAAAAAGTTGGCCCTGGAACTCAAAAGGTAGATAATGAACCTAATTACCATTTTTGAAGCTTTTATAAATGTGAATTAAATCGGAGTATTCCTGCATGTTGACCTCGCTGAACAGTGCTTCCAGAACTGACAGGTTAAATGTCTTCTCCAGTTCACTGAGAACATTGTACACCACTTTTTGTACAGGGACCAGGTTTCTACAAGAATCTTGAGAATCCTTTAAAAATATCAGATGGAGAAAATACAAATACAGATTTTCAAGTTACAAAGAGCCATAGAAAGAAATTTTATGGTTACTGAATTTCAATTTATCTTCAGAGGTATCTTTGCATGTAAAGTTTTCTAACTTTTGTGTATTTTGATAGCCAGTAATGAAATAGTACATCCTTACTTTTAAAAAATATCTACTGATGAGTCTGATCTCCTCATCCTCATTTACATTAGATGCAAAAAGGAACAATTTTGAAGGATAAAAGTGAGCTCAAAGTCTTTTAACAGCCTGACCAATACATTTTTGGGATAGATGTAGTAGGCAATTGATGAGTGGCTGTTTTGTTGACTGGACAATGCCTGCTCTTCACCCAAGACTTATCTGGCCTGAAGAGCTCAAGGAAACCAGGTACCATTCTCCCCTTGCTGTGAACTTGGCCACAGAAGAAGTATATTCACAGCCAGAGAACATTCGCTGCTCTGTATCTCCAACAGGGCCTATGGGTGGAATTGACCCATATTCCAAGATCCCAGAAATGCACAAAAAAGAAAAGAAAGAGAAAGAAAGAAAGAAAGAAAGAAAGAAAGAAAGAAAGAAAGAAAGAAAGAAAGAAAGAAAGAAAACAAATGTGTTGGAGAAAGAATAACAAGCATCTACTCCCAAATTTGTCCTCTCTAGACACCAGTTCCCTGTGGGTTTTAATGGTCTCAGATCTAGGTATTTTAAATTGATGTTAATTGACATAAAATGCTGTGTCAATTACTATTTCACTAAATAAACTCATTAAAATTATTTTTAAATTTTAGTTTATGTTATAGCATATGAATTCTATAAAACATTATACATTTATGGAGAACACCTGTTTCTGTTCCAGTTTCTCCAGAGCCATTCACTGCAACTCCAGAGGGCACCATGGAACACCATTCCCTCAGATGGAAGCAGGACCATCTCCAGTAACCTCTACTTCACCTCTCCTTTTCTACTTTACAGGAGCACTTACAGAAATACTTGAAAAATATGAAAGCATATCTGCCAGGTTGTGACATAATAAACTTTACTTACTTCAAACATTTTATCTGTGATGAGTTCACGGTCACGGAGGCCCTCAAGGAATGGAAATGTCTTTTTTATTGCATTTGAAATCTCCAGCTTATGTCTTTTGAAGTGCTTGAATACAGTGTCATAGAGAAGCCCCTCATCTACATCCTGGTCTTCCATGAACATCCTAGGAAAAAAGGACACCATGTGAAAATGGTCATCAAGATTCTGAGATGTTTGTGGAGGTGGTAGGATTTTACGTATAAAGAATAAGCTATGAAGAACCAACATATATAAAATAGGAGGCCCTCAGCGGGGCCCAGAATAAACAAAACTGAAGCAACAAAGATGTAATAGAAGGTATCGTGGAGCCTTGGAAAGACTAACATAGAGGACTGAAAAAGTCACATCCAAACTGAACAAAGCCATTGTAAAGATATCTTCACCTAACAAATCTAGAATATTTTTTTGAAATAAAAATATTAAAGTCCTACAGAATCTAGATGGAGTAAGTAGGTTATCCATAGAGAAATAAAAGACAATTGAATATAAATAAAATCTAACCTTGAAAATGCATCTTAACAACTGAGAGAAAAGAAATCTGATGAAATAAAAATAAGATGTCCCTCTCTAGTCTACAGCTTTAGGAAGGAAATACCATCATGCATAATATAATTAATTCATAAATAATAACAGCGTAGTTTAATAATGATAACAACATCACATTATTGAGAATTTCATGAGAATATCATTGACATCTCCTGGAACATTTGGTGCTGCTTTGTGTTAATATAAATCTGTCTATACTATTGTTTATATACAGTTAATCGTTTTAGGCATCTGAATTTCAGAAATTGCTGCTGTTTCCTGTTAAAGCAACTTTAAAGCTGAGTCTCTAATTTTAGTTCTTAGTTGATCATGTTATTGCTCTGATAAATGTTTTAATCAACATCTCATTATTCCTAAATGGTATGAAAACTTAGGAGCTTTTCTTATCCAACCAGAAGAGAATCATTGTCACTTCCCAGTAGGCAACATGAAGCAGGAAACAATAATGTCACATTATTGTTTTGAATTCCTGTAAAAAAAAGTTCCTGGTTAAAGATCAGTAAAATGATAACAAAAGAATTAGATCCACAATGACAAAGAGAATGGTGGAGGACAGTGAGCACATAAGAGATTTCAAATAAGATCCTGAAGACAGAAATTGGTCAGAAAAGCACTAGTTGCAATAGTAGGTAGGGGATGCTCCCAGGGGTTAGGAAAACATTCTTGGTGCCCTACAGAATTTGGAATAAATAGTGGAGATTTGAAGGGAGACACAGCTAAAAACTGATTTGTTATTTGAAAAATGAACAAAGCAGTGCATACACTGCCTGTCAATCTGCATACTGACCACCTGCACCTAGGTAACCTCTCAGGGGCAACCATTGCTGTCATTTCTTCTGTCATATGTTAATACTGACTGCTGTTGGATTTCATATAAATGGGTGAAATATATACATGTTTTTATGTCTGCCTTCTTTATCTTATTATCCATATCACTGTGTTGAACAGTAGTTTGTTCATTTTTATTGTTGAGTGGCATTCCACTGTGTGACTCTACCACAATCTGCTTACTCATTTTTCTGTTGATGGACATTGGAGTGGATTCCAGTTTGAGACTAGTATAAATAAAACTGCCGTTCTTGTGCAAGTCTTTTTGTGGCAAGATGTTTTCATTTCTCTTAGGTAACTATGTAGGAGTGGAATTACTGGGTCATTGTGTAAGAGTACATTTAACTATCTAGAACCTGCCAAACTGTTTTTCAAAGACTACCTTTCTAGTTTTAGCTATTCAAGTGTGCATGATGTGATATCTCATTTTAGTTTTAATCTGTATTTCTTTAATGATGAAATTATGTCAAGCACATTTCCATGTGTTTACTGGCAATTTATTTATTTTTTGGCAAAAAATGTTCAGCCTATTTATATTACTAAATTTTCTTTTATTTATTAATGGGTAGGAGCTTTTTTTTTATAGATTATGGATAGAAGTATATTGTCTGATTTACGTATTGTAAATATTTTTCACCCAGTCTGTAGCTTCCCTTTTATTTTCTTAATTCTGTCTTTTGATGGTAAGAAACCTTTAATTTTGATGAAGTCCAATTTATTTATTTATTTACTTATTTATTTATTTATTTTATGATTAATGACTTCAGTGTACTATCTAAGAAGAATTTGCCACTCTAAGGTCATGAAAATATTCAAAAAGCAATTTACAATATAAGCATGGGTTTATATTTGTATTTCCCATGCCATAGAATTGATCTGTTTGTCTACCCTTATGCTGACGTCATTTTGTCTTAAATACCATGTCTTAAAGAAAGTCTTGAAGTCAGTTAGAAAAGATTGTCTTGGACTTTCCAGATTCTTTGATTTGCCACATACCTTTCAAATCAACTTGTCAATTTCTACAAGAAAAGCTTCCTGGATTTTTCTTGGGTTTGAATGGAAACTACAGATGAATACGGGGGAGCTGACGACAATATTGAGCTTGTGATCTGTTAGCATCGTGTATTTCTCCATTTACTTAGATTAAGTTTACTCATCTGTGTTAATAGTTTTCAGCATAAAAATAAGCACAACCTTCATTAAATTGATCCTGATTTTATTCTCTCTGGTGCTACTTTAAATAATATTGCTTTTCAAATTCCTACCATTGTACGAAAATATAATTGGTTTGAAAAATATTAACCATGTATTTATGGCATTGCTAAGTTCATGTATTAGTTCTAGTAAAGTATTTACAGATTTCCTTTATATTTTAAAGAAAATAATCATGTCATCAACAAATAAAAACTGATTCACTGTTTTTAATCATCAAATAACAATTCTTTCTTTCTTTGGATCTTATTTCACTGGTCAGGAGTTTAAATACAATGTTGAAGAGAAGAAGTGAGAGACAACTTCCTTGCCTTATTTCCAATTTTAAGGAAAAAGCAACTAGAAAAGCACTAAGTATGATGTTTGTTACACCTTTACACATAGTCTTACCTCTTTCCCTTTCTTTCTCTCTCTTTCTTTCTCTTTCTTTTTCTTTTTCTTTTTCCTGCCTTCCTTCCTCCCCTTCCTTTCCTCTCTCTCTTCTCTTCCCCTCTCCCCCCCTCCCCTTCTCCTCCCCTTCCCCTTCCCTCCCCTTTCCCTTCTCTTTTCCCTCCCCTCCCTTCACTTCCCCTTGTGTTCCCTTCCCTTCCCTTCTCTTTCCTTCCTTCTTTGAAGGTTTCACTCTGCTGTCCAGGATGGAGTGCATCATAGCTCATGACAGCCTCACACGCCTGGGCTCAAGTAATAGAGCCATCTCAGCTTCCTGAATAGCTAGGACTACAGATGCATGTCACCATGTCCAGTTAATTTCTTATGTTATTTTTATATTTTGCAGAGATAGGGTCTGGCTTTGTGGCCTAGGCTGGTCTTGAATACCTTGCTTCAAGTGATCCTCCCACCTTGGCCTCTCAAAAAGTTGGGATCACAGCTGTTAGCCACTGTGTTTTGCATTCCTACCTATTTCTAATTTGCTGAGAATTTTATCATGAACATATGTTGAATTTTATCAAATGCAGCTACCAAGATATTCATATGACTTTCCTACCTATTTCTAATTTGCTAAGTTCCTACCTATTTTCAATATGCTGGGAATTTTATCATGAACAGATGTTAAATTTTATCAAATGCATTAATGAGATATTAATATGTTTTCCTTCTTTATTTTTTAATTGGTAAATCACATTGATTGATTTCCAAAGCCTTCTCTTATGTAGAAACAAATAACCACAGATCAATAGACACTTGAGGAAATACTTTAATACTAGAAAGAAAGAATAGTACAAAAAAAAGAGAAAGAGAAAAAAGTTACCCCAGGAGAAACAGAGATACTGTGGGAAATGGGGGAAAATTCCAAATAGTAACTATTTGAACTAAAGCTTCAAATTATATCAACAAACTTACAATCTTGAGCAGGGTTGGTGATGAAAAACTAAGTTAATGAATTTGTTTTAAGTATGGAAACAATATAGTGGAACAGTATAGTTTCAGATTCAACTGTAACAATTACAGAAATACAGATTAAACAATGAATTTGAAAAGTTCAAGGTAACTACTGATTAAGTAAAATCAGACATTATAAAACCTATGAAACACTGAAAATAAAAATAAAGAGCAAACATAGTTTGCATTTTTAGAGAGATAAAACAAGGAAAACAGTGAATTATAAAAGGCAAAACAGAAAAAAGGTTGAAAAATTATAACACTGAATATGCATGAAAAAATGATACTGAAAGGCGATATTAATGATATTGAAAAGGCATCATCAATATTGTTGATGTTGATACTGATTGGAATCAAAGATAGAGTCCAACTGAACACACAGTTGAAATGAAAAATATGCAACTTATGGTATGCAACTTTAAGTAAAACAAAAAGCAGAACACTTCCCATTAATGTCAATTCAAAATTCAAGAAACAAATAATGGGAAAAATGTTTTGTGAGCATTGCAAAACAATTCACCCCTAATTTTTTACTCTTTTCATGTACCAAAAATGGACAAAATATACAGGTTCTACATAAATTAATAAGAATGATTTATTATTTAATATTGTGACTTAAAAACAGAGAAACACATTATCAATATTTAGCATAATCTTGGCCACAAAAGTCTCAGTAAGTTACAATCAACAGAAGTGAAACAGATTGCATAATCAAAATAAATTTCTTAAGATTTTAGAAAACAAAACAAAGCACACTGTGTTGGGTAAAAGATGAAATAAAACTTGTAGCTACAGGGTATTTAGAAACAAAAAGAAAGAGAAAGGTAATGACAATGAGATTAAATAAGAAAAAAATAGTTCAATATTAGACAATCTCTATAATTTTACATCAATAAATGAAAGGAGAGGTATTTAAATGTATTCACAAATGGTTTTAACAGGGAATTTGATAAGTCTTAACAGCTATTTTTTAAAGTAAAAACTGTGTGAAATAAAAACTAACATAACATGAACTCTCTAATATCAGCAAATGTTATAGTAAATATGAATGGTGAAGTTATTTAAATAGAAAACAGTATCAGAATGTCTACCACTACCACCATTATACATATATACACATATATATGTGCATGTGTGTGTACAAATATATATATATGCATATACACATATGCATATTTTGGAAGCTTTACCTAATGCAATAGGCTACGAAAATAAAACAATTTGTATAAATACTAAAATAGGGTACACTATTATATGTTCTATAATTACATACATAGAAAAACTAAAGATCTAATAAAATTCATGAGAACTAGAAAGTTGATTTGCCAAATGATATGGTTTGATGCTGTGTCCCCACCCAAATCTCATGGCAAATTGTAATCCTCACATGTTGAAGAGGGACCTGGTGGGAGATGATTGGATCATGGGGGCAGACTTCCCCCATACCATTCTCATGATAGTGAGTGAGTTCTCATGAGAGAGATGTGATTATTTAAACGTGTGGCATTTCTTTCCTTGCTCTTTCTCTCTCCCTCTCTCTTGCTCTGACATATGAAGAGGTGCCTGCTTCCCCTTCACCCTCCACCATAATTGTAAGTTTCCTGAGACCTCTCAACCATGATTCCTGTTAGGCTTGTGGAACTGTGAGTGAATTAAACCTCTTTTCTTTATAAATTACCCAGTCTCATGTAGTTCTTTATAGCAGTGTGAGAAAGAACTAATACACCAAAGAGTATGAATAAAAAATACATATGTATAACTTATAGTTCTTATTTGGAACAACATAAGTTAAAAAAATAATACTCAGACTCAGTAAATACATACATACATACATATATATGTGTGTGTCTTAAAGGTATAAGACCTATATAAAGAAAACTACAAAAATTTTATTGAAGGAAATTAAATAAGTTCAAAATAAATGAAGATATCTAAAATGCCTCCAATTCAAGAAAAAAAGTAGTAATTTTAAAACATCAATTTTTCTGAAATTATTATGTAAGTATGGTGTATTTGCAACCAGAAACCCCATTAAAACTGGATAAAGGCCAAATGTGGTGACTAATGCCTGTAATCTCAGCACTCTGGGAGGCAGACCCCTTGAGTTCAGGAGTTCAAGATCAGCCTGGGTAACATGACAAAAACGCTGTCTCTACAAAAAAATACAAAAATTAGCTGGATGTTGTGATGTGCACCTATAGATCTAGCTATGTGAGTGGCTGACGCAGGAGGATTACTTCAGCTGGTGCGGTCAGGGTTACAGTGAGCCAAGGTCACACTGCTGCATTCCAGGCTGGGTAACAGTGAGACTCTGTTTTTTTTTTAAAAACCCTGGATAAAATAATGTAAGTATTTAAATGAAAGAACAAATACCTGAGTCAGTCAAGAACAATTTGAGACGAGAATAGTTCAAGGAAATTTTCTGTTAATAGATTTAAATGTTTTTAAAAAGCAATACAGATATAAAAGAGTGTAGAAAAACATTTCAATACATATGACAAAGGGTTAATAAAGCTGATATTAATAGGCAAAGACTAAAGTCTATTAATAAAAAAATGGTCAAAAAACCCTCCAAAATGAACCTGAGAGACAGGCAGCTTAAAGAAAAGAAAATTAAAATGTCCAATAAACATATGAATACATTAAAACTAAAACATGAATGAGAAACCATTCCTCACCCATTCGATTGGCAAACACAATTTTATTAGTAATGCTATGCCAGATGGAAGAAGATTCAGAAAAATAGACACTCATGGCTGGTGTGAGCATGAATTACTATAGCCTTTTCAGAAAAGATTTGGCAATATATGCTAAATTTTAAGATATATTACAGCAGATCGACTTTTGGAATCTATACTATAGAAATAAAAAGATAAACATGCTTTTTCTAGAAACAAGAAATGCAGAACTTTCAATGCTCCCCATTTCTTTTTTTTTTTAATTCTATTTTTTTCTTGATGTTGCCTGACTTAGTAACAAAGCTCCCCATTTCTTTAAGAGTGAAAGCCTGATCCTTACACTATTTAAAGGATCTGAAATGATCCAACCTTCTCTCCTCTCCCCTTTATCGCTTCTGTCTGGCCACACTCACCTCTTTGTTGTTTCTTGACTAACCAGACATGCTCTAGTCTTAGGGAACTGATACGGGCTATTTCTTCTGCCTACCGTAGATACATATATCTATGCAGTGAACTAATTTCCTTGTCTCTTTTTGATCCTTGATTCACTATCACCTCCTCAATGAGGCTTGCTTTGACCAACCTATCTAAAATTACAGCCACAATCCTCCAGCCTGCCCCCAGACTCCCAAGACCCTTAGCTGCCTCTATTTATTTTTCCCATTCCCTTATCACCCCCTAACATATTAAATAAATTATACATTAGTTTGTTTATTGTTTATTATCTTTTTCACTGTCTCTCTGCTCCAAAAAATATGTATGCCATAAGGGCAGTGGTGTCTGTTTTGTCCATTGATTTTTCTTGAGTACCTGATATACACAAGGTGTTCAATAAATGTTTGTTGATTAGATTCTCACAAACACAAAAGTATTTATTACAGCATTGTTTTTAGTAGCAAAAAACAAAAAAACAATAACACATACCCTTAAACCTGAAAATAACATAATTGTCCATTTGGCTGAATGGTTGAGTGCATTCTCATAAATGTACACTGTTGAAATATTACATAGCTATCTAATTATAGTAATTTGGGTTGAAGGTAATAGTTTTGTTGTTTCATGAAAACATCATGTTCAGATTAATATATTGTGATCCCCTTTTTATATAAATTAAACTAAAAAGTCTTTCATTTGTGTACAAATTCAGAATAAATGTTAGAGAAGGCATGAAACGGCTACACCCCAGATGTTAACACTGGCTTAGCAGACAGTTTCAGGGTTCTAATCAGGTCCCTTCCAATCTTTCTTTTTACCATTTTTTGGTAACATTGGAGAAAAATAATAAATAAATTGAATAAGACTTTAGAGTATTTATTTTATTTTCTTTTATTTTTGAGATGGAGTCTCTCTCTGTTACCCAGGCTGGAGTGCAGTGGCTCGATCTCGGCTCACTGCAACCTCTGCCCTCTGGGTTCAAGCAATTCTGCCTTAGACTCTCTAGTAGCTGGAATTATAGCTGTGTGCTACCATGCCCAGCTAATTTTTACACTTTTAGTAGAGATGGGGTTTTGCCATGTTGGCCAGGCTGGTCTCAAACTCCTGTCATCAAGCAATCCACCTGCCTTGGCATACCAAAGTGCTGGGATTACAGGCATGAGCCACTGTGCCTGGCCTAGAGTAAGTATATTTAATACCCCCATAAGTTATTCAATGATATTGTTTCTATAAAAGAACAAACTAGTAAACTTAGAAATTTAAAAGTTGAGTTTCCAAATTCAAAAGTAAAGATAGGCAAAATAATAAAACATTTAGGAATTAATTGAACAAACAGAATGCAAGACTTATATGCTGAAAATGAAAAAAACTATTACTGAGAGAAATGAATAATCTAAATAAATAGAGATACCCATGTTTGTGGATTGGAAGACTCAATATATTTAATCTGGTAATTCTCTCCAAATTGGCCTATAGACTCAATGTGATTCCTATCAAAATCTCAAATGGCTTTTTTGAAAAAATTGAGAAGCTGATCCTAAAATTTATATGGAATTGCAAAGAATCCAGAATAGCCAAAGCAATCTCTAAAAAGAAGAAAAATGTTGGAAGATTTATGCTCTTATTTCAACATTTATTATAAAGCTACACATATCAAAACAATTTCAGTACTGGCATAAAGATATATAAAGATCAGTGAAACAGAATTGAGAGTGCAGAAATAAACCCTGTGGTTTTGGCAATTGATTTTGAACAAAAGTGCCAAGGCAATTAAATGAGTAAAAGATAGTCTTTTCAACAAATACTACAAGTACAATCGCATAGATACATGCAAAAATATGAATGCAGACCCTTACCTCACATCATATACATGAATCAACTCAAAATGGATCATGGATCTAAATGAAAGAGCAGGGATGGCTTCATAAGCATGCATCCTGTGCCGTCACAAAAGACTCTGTGCTTAGTTTAGTGCTTTGCTTTTACTGTTCTGAAATCCTTAATAATTTGTAAATAAGGATCCCTCCATTTTATTTTTCACTGGGTTCCCAAAATTATGTAGCAGTCTTCTAAAAAAAGTGAAAATGATAATTTCTTTTGGAAGAAAACAAAGTAAAAAATGTTTGTGACTTTAGGTTAAACAAAGAGTTAGCTACCACATCAAAAGCATGATCCCTAAAAGAATAAATTGATTAACTAAAATTTAACAAAATTGAAATCTTTTGTGTTTCAAGTATACTATTAAGAAAAAGAAAAGACAAGCCACACTCTGGGAGAAAATACTAGCTAATTATATTTTCAATAAACTACTTGTATTCAGATATGTAAAGAATTCTGACAACTCAATAAGATAACCCAATTTAAAAATGGGCAAATGATTTGAATAGATATTTCTCCAAAAGACACGTGGAAGATAATAAACACATGAAGAGATGCTCAGTATCATTAGTCCATTAGAGAAAAGCAAATTCAAACCACAACAAAATACTAATATGCAATCATTGGAATGGATACAAACACATAAAACAACAAGTTTTAGCAAAGACGTGGAAAAACTGAAACCCTTACATGTTGCTATAAAATGGTCTTTTGGAAACAGTGTAAGATAGATTTTATGAAAGTTAACTATAACATTACTATAACTGTTAGTATAATGCTACTACATTTGCATGCAAGTCTTTATGTGGATATATGTTTTCACACTCATGATGCAAAATTGGATCAACATACATAAATCAATGCATGTGATTCATTACATAGACAGAACTAAAGACAAAAACCACATGATTATCTCAATAGATGCAGAAAAGGGCTTTGAAAGAATTCAACATCTCTTCATGTTAAAATCTCTCAATAAACTAGGTATCGAAGGAACATACCTCTAAATAATAGCAGCCATATATGACAAACCTACAGCCAATATCATACTGAATGAGCAAAGGCTGGAAGCAAACCCCTTGAAATCCAGCACAAAACAAAAACATATGCTGCTGAGTTCAGTTTGCCAGCATTTTATTGAGTATTTTTGCATCAATGTTCATCAAAGATATTGGCCTGAAGTTTTCTTTTTTTGTTTCATCTCACCACTCCTATTCAACGTAGTATTGGAAGTTCTGGCCAGGGAAATCAGGCAAAAGAAAATAATAAAAGGGAGTCAAATAGGAAGTCAAATGATCTTTGTTTGCAAATGACATGATCCCATATCTAGAAAACCCCATTGTCTCAACCCAAAAGCTTCTTAAGCTGACAAGCAATTTCAACCAAGTCTTAGGATATAAAATCAATGTGCAAGGACTGCTAGCATTCCTATACACCAACAGGCAAGCAGAGAGCCAAATCATGAATGAACTCCCATTCACAATTGCTACAAAGAGAATAAAACACCTAGGAATATAGCTAACAAGGGAAGTGAAGGATCTCTTCAAGAACTACAAACCGTTGCTCAAAGAAATCAGAGAGGACACAAACAAATGGAGAAACACACCATGCTCATAGATAGAATCAATGTCATGAAAATGGCCATATTACCCAAACTATTTATAGATTCAATGCTATTCCCATTAAACTGCCATGGACATTCTTCACAGAATTAGGAAAAACTATTTTAAAATTCATATGGAACCGAAAAAAGAGCCCAAATAGCCAAGTCAATGTTAAGCCAAAAGAAAAAAGCTTGAGACATCACGATACCTACTTCAGATTATACCATAAGGCTACAGTAACCAAAACAGCATGGTACTGGTACAGGAACATATACACAGACCACAGAAAAGAATAGAGAACTCAGAAATAAGACCATACACCTACAACCATCTGATCTTCAACAAACCTGACAAAAGCAAGCAATGGAGAAAGGACTCCCTATTTAATAAATGGTGCTTAGAGTGCTGGCTAGCCATATGCCAAAAATTTAAACTGGACTTCTTCTTTATACCATATACAAAAATTAACCCAAGATGGATTAAAGACTTAAATGTAAAATCCAAAACTATAAAAACTCTAGAAGAAAATCTAGGCGATATCATTCAGGACATAGTCACAAGCAAAGATTTCATGACAAAAACACCTAAAGCAATTGCAACAAAAGCAAAAGTTGACAAATAGGATCCAATTAAACTAAAGAAACTATTAGCAGAGGGAAAAGACAACATAGTGAATGGGAGAAAAATTTTGCAATCTACCCATTTGAAAAAGGTCTAATATTCAGAATCTACAAGGAACTTAAACAAATTTGCAAGAAAAAAAAAGCCATTAAAAATGGGCAAAGGGCACAGACACTTCTTAAAAGAAGACATATGTAGCCAACAATCATATGAAAAATTGCTCAACATCACTGATCATTAGAGAAATGCAAATCAAAACCAATGAGATACCATCTCACACCAGTTAGAATGGCTATTATTAAAACGTCAAAAAACGATAGATGCTGGCAAGGTTGCAGAGAAAAAGAAAGCTTTTACACTGTTGATGGGAGTGTAAGTTTAACCATTGTTGAAGACAGTGTGGCAATTCCTCAAAGACCTAAAGGCAGAAATAGCATTTGACCCAGCAAACCTATTACTGGATATATACCTAAAGGAATATAAACCACCCTATTATAAAGACACATCCACATGTATCTTTAGTTCTAGTGTTGATCTTCCCCTGTCCTGCCCTCTCTTCCATCTGGCATTAATTACTACACTCTTATTCATTACATTATATTGCCTTTCAAATATGGCAAAGCCTCAGAAAGGACTATGCACTAGGCCACAAAAGAAGCAATAGACTCTAACAAATGAAAATCCTAAAAAACACATTTCTAACCACAATGTGATAGGATCTGAGCAAAAAGCCAAAGGACAGCAGATGACTTCCCTGACTCATTCCACTGAGAAATTTTAAAAGCTGCTTCCAAACATTTTGTTAGGTTAACCAGGAAATCAAAATCAAAATAACAATGGCTAAGGAACTCTAATGAAAACATTATTCATTATAAAGGCCAAATGTTACCAAAGTGGCACAGAGGTGAACATTCATGGCCTAAAATGCATTTATTAGAAAATAAGAAACACTGACAAGTAAATTAAATTTGAAAAACTTCATTTTTTTTTAAATTAAGAAACAGAACACAAGGTAATCCCCTCAACAAAGTTGAAGAATTACAAAAGAAAACATATAGAAAAACATTAAAATGTTAAGCAAGATGTAATTATATCTCAAACAAAAAATAAGAGTAATGGATCAATAAAAGCAAAAGGTGGTTCATTTAAAAGACCAACAAAGTGGAAAGATTGATCAAAAGAACAAAGAAAAAGACAATAATAAACAATGGAAGGAATAAGAAAAACAGTATGCCTTCAGAGAAGGAAAGAATTAAAATTTTATAAAAGAAATTCCTTTACAACTTTCTACCAATAAATAAGAGAATCTAGGGAAAATGTTACTTTTTAGGACAATATAAATGACAAAAACTGCCTCAAAGGTCAGCATAACAACTAAAAATAAAAGAAATAGATAATATGTTTACAGATCTACCCTAAACTACTTTCACCCCACACCTACACACAGAGACATCAGTTTCAAATAGTTTAAAGGACAATTTTCAGCAATCCTTCAAGTAATAGGTAATGCCCGTATTAAACAAATTATTCATATATATATAAATATACATATATATTTAAAATTTTAATCATCCCCAATTATTTCATAAGGCTGTTACAGTTTTGCCATCAATACCAGACAAATATAAAATAAAAAGTGTTGCTTATAAACACATAAGGTAAAATCCCACAATAAAATATATGTAAATCCAACACAGGAATGAATGGAAAAATCATGTGACATGACCATGTAGGTGTTATCTCAGGAATTCCAGTGTAGTACCAGAGTGAGCAGAAAATCAATTGCCTCCTGGATTTATCCTGGCATATACATCACACCGAGTTGTGGTTTCCCTGACAAATTCATGTAGATGTGGAATGTGGTATCTGGCCCTCAGCAGCTTAGTTAGTCCTGTCTGTCCTAAGTGTGTGTCCTGATGTGTGTCCCTAACTAGGGCCCATCCTAAGGTCTCCCGGACCACAGTCCTTGGGTCTGGCAGAATCCACCATTCTGGGGGGGACAGAATTAGGGCTGGCAGAATTACAAATGAGGGGACCACCCTATTATGTAACCCAGGCAGGGAGGTGGGCCGTGCACAGTAGGGGGCTGGAGATTTCAAAGGATTTTTAATAGAAGGATATTGTAAGTTTAATGCAATGGGAGCTGACAGACTTGTGTTTTTCTCTTTAGATATTTATGGAAGGATGATTTGAGCTAGCACAGAAGCGAGAAAAGACTGACAGGGTATACAGTCATTGTGACTGGTCACGACAGAGGAGTTCTTCTCCCTTGGTTACTTTCAGGATCTCAGGCCTGAGGCCTACTTTTCACAGGAACTGGATGCAAAGTACTACAACTCCTTTATCAGGAGGAGAGGCACTTGCTCCAAGCCTGCCATGCAGCGTATGCCCTTTCAGGCAGCGACACAACCACCTGGATTTTTGGTTCTTGTCTTGGTCTGGCTGTTTTCCCATGTACTGCTTTTGTTCTGTGACTGCTCTAGGCATTTCTTCCACTATATGCTACTATATGGTTATATAGTAGGATTTTATAAATCAGCACTTAATGAGTTAGTATAGCTCTGACTACATGCAGGATTATATAAAGGAAACAGCTGAGTAACATTACTATAAACTAAGATATTAGGCACTGGTTGTGCCTGTGGTCTGGACAGTTTTTTTTTCTCGGTGCCCATAGGGGGTGTTACCCATATATTAGGATGGGCCCGGGTATGGGCCTCCTAGCCGCCCCCTTAACCCCTGCTAAAAGATACCAGTGAAAAGTGTTCGGAGCCTGGTGACCCCCGAGGTGTTGGGGTCCCATTGGGGTCAGGTAGAGGGAAAAATGTCTTTAATCCGATCTCGGTTTTCCTCTATTACACCTTTCACCAAACCTATAATGGCCTTAAGGGCCTTTTATTTAATTCTACTTTTCTCTTTGGTGGTAAACAGAATGAGAAGTAACTGCTGACAGTTGTTCCAAGTGGGGTGGTGAGTCTACAGAATGGACTTCCAGGGGTCCTGTGGGTGCCTAAGGCTTTTTAGAGAATGGAGGGTGCTGAGCCTTCCAATTGTACAAGTCACTTGAGGAAAAGAGGATGTGGACAAAGAATGGGTGAACCCAACTACTGCATTCCATTCGGGGTGCCTCTCGGAGGGGAAGAATCCCGGATGGGTGTGGGGCCCCGCTGCAGGTATGCAGTGGGGACAAGGGCTGGCCACTGGTGCTGTCTGGGGTTGGGTGTTGAGGTTCTTGCCTAGAAGGCCTAGGGTAAGGTGGGGGCAACTCTTGGTCCTCCACGGCCTTTAGTATACATTTGATTAACCATGGTGGGGGGCGTCGGACCAGATTCAGCCACTGATCAACGTATGGGTATTGGTCAGGGTGCCCAGGGGGACCCATCACAACATTCCATACTGCTTGGGTGAATTTTGGATTGTACGTTCTCGTGTCTGGCTACCCCACTCCAAACAACGGCCACTTTAGTTCACACAATTTGCAGAGTTTTTCCAGTTTTAACTTTTCCCCATATTGTTCTGAAAACCCCATTTTGAAATTGGCCATCATGCATTGGAGTGGGGTGAAGGGCCAGGAGCTAGAAGACCCCATTTGGTTTTTCTCAGGGTCCTAGAACCGGTTTTAACTAGACTTTTTTTGTTTGTTGTAAGCCAATTTAGATGGAAAAGTTCTGCTGTAGAGAGAGCCAATTCTAACCAAGCTGAATTACACTGAACATAAAGTCCTATAGCTTTCAGCTTTTGAATTTTCCCAACAGGTTTCCTTCTAGATTTAAGACTGGCTCCACTGAGGATTTGAACCAGCAACCTTGCAGTTTCAGGCCCTATACCTTAACTACTGTGCTAACAGGCCACTTGTAGAAAAGGCAGGCAGAAAGTTTTCTTGAGTCGTATTCTGGGAGCAATTACTGCACCCTGAGGTGGTGTGGCAGAGCTGGCGGTCGGCAGAGAAAGTAAAAAAATACTTTTGGTGTCAGTTTAAAACTGAGCTCGCAGCCACCTTGAGCTCATAACCCCCCCTGTGGTTTTTGGTCGCCTCGACATAGGGACCCTGAAAAGCATTAAATTTCTTTCTCCCTATTTCTCTCTCTTCTCGCTCTCTCTCTCCTTTTCTCTCCTCTCCTCTCTCTCTGTCTCTCTTTCTCCTCTCTCTGTCTCCTCCCTTGTTCTTGTCCTCTCTCCTCTCTTCTCTCTTTTGACAGAAGAGACAATTACTCCTTTTTCACCCTAAATGGGTGAAGAGGCCTGGTAGTTTCTTATTTAAGGTTTGATTCCCTAAGACGGAGAAAAATTATACCTAAGCTGCCGAGGGCAGAATTTTCTCTTATACATGAAAAAGAGGAAGAATGAGGAAAGGGAGTGAGGCCTCAATGATAGAAAAGGAATAGGAAAAGGAAAGAGAGCAGAGTTATTTCCAGGGGCATGAACTCAGTAAAGGTCCCCTGCAGCCAGTGGTCCGTCAGCCACTGTAGAATGTTTTCTACCTTAAGGGAAGCAGGCTTGAACCACTGTAATCATTGTATCACAGCCAACAAAAGTTTAACAAAACTGGTGAATCTACAATACAGACAGAACCACATGCCAGATTGACAGACAAAGGATGGGTGCCCCCCAGCTGGGAGACCAGTCTGATGCCTGCCCAGCCACGTTCCCGGAGGGATATTTCAGGATATTTTGGCTAAGGTGTACCTGTATAAACCCCCGGCCTGGTCACCTCAGAATTTTTGGTTCTGAGACGAATCACCGTTATGCCTTATGACACTCCCGTGGAACCGCGGGTGAAGGCCCTCACAAGCCCTGTAGCCTACTGGCCATGGGACTACATATATACACATTCATTTTCACACTCACACAGAGGTTATGGAAAACAACTGAACGCTGATACCCACTATACCAGCTACTTGATGCCAGAGCCTCAGGCGATGTCTCGGGGAGGCTTGCCAGGGTCAGATGCAGTGACCGCGTCCAGTCCCCTGACTCGGGCTACAGATACCAATGGACCGGTCCCCAGATTCCAGAACAGACTTACCTCCGGAGGTTCCCAGGACCCTGAAGAATTTCGAGTGAACGTCGGCAGCGCGGTTACACAGTCACCATGGGGCCTGAACCCTGGGGCCCTGGAAAGTCTCAGGGGGCACTTCCCCTAAGGATCCCTGGGGCGGAGGCAACCGCCCAGCCGAGGCTCTGAGACAGCTTCTGTCTGGTGATGGATGGAGAAAGACCTTGCTGGGGACTCCAGATGTAGCACCGGAGCGAGCAGAAAATCAACACCAAGACAAAAGTATGCCAAACTTCAGGATCTTTATTGCTGGCAGCCATGGAGGACTCATGTCTCTCCAACCCGTGGCCCCAAGCTCAGAGGGAGCAAGGCATTTAAGCTGCAAAACTACATCCTTTTCTTGTTCAGGGGGGCACAGGGGTGTGCAAGGCAAGCTGTCTGTACAGAAGCTGAAGTCTGTGGTTTGTTGCAAGGGAAGGGGGGTAGCAGTGGAAATTTTTACCTTCCGAAAATTGATGTACATTAACTGTTCTGAGAATGACACCTCTGCCCAGGGCCCAAGTGGCTTCTCTATAAGATGGCAGTGCTTAGGCTTCAGTTCTAGCCTCTATCACACCAGGACAAATCACAATAGAGAATCAATCTAGGTATTTGGTTAAGCCTGACAGGTTAAACACACCTGCATTCATCTTTGTTCCCTGTGAAATCCCATGATAATAGAGAGTTACAGGCAGAAAAGCAGCAAGAACCAGGGAACAGGAGACAAAAGGACATCTGATAAGAGATAACAAAACCTTTCAGAAGATAGGTGGATACATGGCGGCTAATTTCACAGAATGAAAGAATAAAATGCCTGATTGCTTGTAGAGAAAATGCTGACAAGGAGTAAGCCTATGTATGTTTTTGAACTCTGGAAGTGGTCAGGAATTAGAGGCACTGTTCCTTCAGAAGATAAATTGGAAGGTGAAAATCAAAATGCAGCACAATCAGTGAGAGGCATTCCTTACACAGTGCTCCTAATCAGATTTTTAGTGTCTCATTCTTAAATGTGAATGGACACCCAATGGACACGTGATGGGTTATTTCAGAACAAGCAAATAATGGAGCAGGAGCTGGGAAAGAAACTTGGAAAAAACAGATGTAATTGTAAAATATTGGATTTCTTTAAATGACAACAACAAGATGCTATAAAAGAGAAACAACTTTTTAAAAGGGCTTTTGGAAGTTAAAAATATGATGGCAGAAATTTTTAAGTCACTGGAAGAAATGAAGGTCCTGAGAAAATGTCATAGAAGGTAGATTCAAAAGAAGAAGACATATGTGATTGTCAAGAAAAAAGAAGAACAAGAAGCCTCTAAGAAGATCAGTCTAGGAAACTTAATATCCAACTAAAGGAATTCCAAAACATAAAAAAGAGAGATAAGGCAGAAGGGAGAAAATAATCAAATAATATCACAAGCAAAATGATGAGAATTGAAATAAATTGGTTTGCATTTGAAAGGGCTCTGGAGAACTGAGCACAACACCCACACCAAGGCAAATCATCATGAGATTTTAGAATCAAGGGATTAAAGAGAAGAGCCAGAAAGTTTCAGAGAGGCAAAACAGGCGACATAGAAAGACACATACATCATGGAATACTATGCAGCCATTAAAAACGATGAATTCGTGTCCTTTGTAGGGACTTGGATGAATCTGGAAACCATCATTCTCAGCAAACTGACATAAGAACAGAAAGCTAAACACCGCATGTTCTCACTCACAGGTGGGTGTTGAACAATGAGAACATGTGGACTCAGGGAGAGGAGCATCACACACTGGGGGCAGTTGAGGGGGTGGAGGGGAGAAACAGCAGGGGAGGGGGAGGGAGGGGAGGGTGGGGAGGGATAACATGGGGAGAAATGCCAGATATAGTATACACCTAAAGTTAAATAAATTAATTAAAAAAAAAAGAATCAAGAATCAGAATGGCATCTGACTTCTTATTAGCAATGCTGGAAACTGCCAGACAGTGAACCAAATTAATTTCCAAAGTAGACATTTAGACTTATCAATTTTTTATACAGTTGTGAGGATTAAGAATAATTTTTTTCCAGATATGAATGATCTTAATATATATACCTTCTATGAACTCTTAGTCAGAAGGTTCCTGGATAATGTAGTAAACTGAAATGAGATAGTAAAGCAAGAAAAAAGCATACATGTAATCAACAAAACAAGACCCAACACAGGAGAGATGTCAAGCTTCAGAAGGTCAGTCTTGGAAGCTGAAACTAGCCAGAACTCATTGGATCAGGAGAATGGATAACTCCAGAAGGGCTTCTCCAAGAAAGTAAAATGGAATTGATAAATTACACAA
>PVKP010024627.1:0-34722 GCA_004027715.1 Plecturocebus donacophilus
CGACCTGGGCCGGTTCACCCCTCCTTAGGCAACCTGGTGGTCCCCCACTCCTGGGAGGTCACCATATTGATGCTGAACTTAGTGCGGACACCCGATCGGCATAGCGCACTACAGCCCAGAACTCCTGGACTCAAGAGATCCTCCAGCCTCAGCCTCCCGGATAGCTAGGACTACAGGCACGCGCCACCGCGCCCGGCGCTGTTTGATGGTTTTAAGATAAACAAGGAACTGACTCTTCCAGGAAGATGGGTTATGTCATTCGCATCATGGAGAAAGCAGCAGCCTTGAGTGGTTGGATGGGTAATGGTGGGGCACAAACACATCTATTTCTCACTTCCCAGCAGGGGGAGTTTGTGCCTGTTTCCTCATCTGTAATGTGGGGATAATAGCACCTGCCACCCAGCACTGCTGTAGGACCAAATGAGTAATCACAGGCGAGGCACTGAGCACCATGCCTAGTACATGCATGTCAGGACTTACAGACTTTTAGTTAGCAGTGGCATGGCAGGAGCCAGCAGAATAAGGCAGAGAAAGAACAGCAGTTATATTAGGGCTCAGAAGGAGTGGAGGAGGGGAAATGGGCCACAGATGAGACACCTTCTAACCAGAATGGCAGCAGACGCGGTCTCAGATGAGACACTTTCTAACCAAAACGGCAGCAGATGGGTAAGCTAGTAACTCCTGTATGCTGAGACAGGTAAGTCAATGTGGAGACAGGTGGAGGGGGGACAAGATCCTCCGAAAGGCCAGGCTGGCCGGATGCAGTGGCCCACACCTGTAATCCCAGCACTTTGGGTGGTCGAGGTGGGAGGATCACTTGAGCCCAGGAGTTTGAGCACAGCCTGGGCAACATAGCAAGACCTCGGCTCTACAAGTAATTTAAAAATTAGCCGGGTATGGTGGCAAACACCTGTGGTCCCAGCTACTTGGGAGGTTAGGGTGGGAGGATTTCTTGAGTCCGGCAGTCAAAGCTGCACTGTAATGAGCTGTGATCGTGCCATTGCACTCCAGCCTGGGCAACAGAGCCACCAGACCCTGTCTCCAACAACAACAAGCCTGAGACACCTGTGGCAGCAAGACGCCTGAGGACCTCAGCCGGAGAACTAAGAGGATACTCACCTGTGGCGTTACTGACCTAGTAAAGTGCACTAGAGAAGGCAAGAGATTGACCCAACAAAAAGTCACTGGGGCCGGGCGTGGTGGCTCACACCTATAATCCCAGCACTTTGGGAGGCCAAGGTGGGTAGATCACCTGAGGTCAGGAATTCGAGACCAGCCTGGCCAACATGGCAGAACCATGTCTCTACTAAAAATACAAAAACTAGCTGGGTGTGGTGACATGTGCCTGTAGTTCCCGCTACTCAGGAGGCTTAGGCATGAGAATCTCTGGAATCCAGGAGGCAGAGGGTGTAGTGAACTGAGATTACACCACTGCACTCCAGCCTGGGGGATAGAGTGAGACTCAGTCTCAGAAAAAAATCAGTTGGTAGATCTTTTTAAAGGGTGCACTTATGGGCCAGACACAATGGCTCACGCCTGTAATCCCAGCCCTTTGGGAGGCAGACTTCCTGAACCCAGGCTGGGCAACATAGCAGGATCCCACCTCTACAAAAATAAAGGTTGCACGTATGGTTTTTCCAGTCAAAGCAATTTGCTTTGGCCACCTAAACACTTTTTTAAAAAACATAAAATATTTGCTGAGCTCTGCCCAGCAGCTTGCAGACCTGGCCTGGTGAAGTTCATGCACCTGGGTGACAAACTCTGGGAGGAAGGGGAACCAGCTCTGAACCAAGCTGGAGCGGAGGAGGGGGTGGCTCAGAAAGTCTGGAGGGTCAGGGTCTCACTATAGGGTCTCCAACGCCTTATTCCCAGAAATGGCCTTTCAGCCTGTCCTCCCCTCCCTTCTCTGGGTCAAAGCAGAGAGACAGAGACCTAGGGGATGGGTGATCCTAAGGTGTCTGACCTCTGAACTTTGGTCTCCTTAATTGCAAAATGCCAGAGGTTAGGGGATAGATGAGTATCAAAGGTAATGTTTGAAAGTGCCTGGCACCCAAGAGTGCTCATAAAATGTCACTTCCCACACAGGGCACATTTCTGAACTGGTCTGCAGGTGTAAAGACCAGGGGGCATGAGGTTACTATCAGCAATCAACGATCAATCAGTCTCCCCTGTCCATCTCATAACCCTGGAGCAGTGGATTCGTGGAGACCCAGAATCTCACATCACAGCAGCTGCCTCCAGAGCTCCCATCACAGCCTCCCATGCAACCCTCCAGCTCAGACATGGCAATTCTGAGATGCATGCTGCAGCCACGACCACAGTACCTGCCTGTCATCGCTAGGCCCTGGCTCCCAGCAAAGGGGGTAGAACAGAGAGGGTACAGAGTGCAAGATCATGTTTTCTATCTGGGAAGTGGGTACGCTTCAATGCACAGGGCTTTTGGGGAGCACTGGGTGAGGTGGCAGATGTCAAGGGCGTGTCTTCCCTGCAGTGGCAATCTTTAGAATGAAGTGCAATCTTTAGAATGAGCACCCAGGGATGCCTGACCCCAGCGAGACCATGGGCCCCGCTCACTGAGCCTTGACAGGAGGATGCTCTATCTCCCCTCTAACCTCCAGAGCCCTCAGTCTCTTCCTGAGGACGACTGAAGCAGGAAGAAAGCTCCTCCACCTCGCTGACATGTTTTGTACATGCTGCCAGACTATGGAAGAGGGGCTGGTGTCCACGTGTCCCATATTCTCACTCTGAACCCCCTAAGGGCTGGCTCGAGCCCTATACAGTCATTCAAATGGAATGAGCCTCTCTTACATGGCCTCCCAGCATCTAGCCCAGAAACCTCAAGCTCAGAAGGCAGGCAGGTAATGTCAGGGAGGCAAGTGGGCTGGTGTGAGGCAGTGGGGCGTGGTGGAGACTGTGGTAAAGTGGATGGAGCAGCCGCTAATCAGCTCCAGCCACTGTGGCCAGGCAGGCACATAGCCCCATATGGCCACATCTTCTGATCTTTCCAGAGAAGCCAGAAACCCTTATTTTTATGTAAAATGAAATTGCCTGGTTTACCAGCAACTAAATTAAAGTTGTTTAATTTTGCAAAAGTCAACAATCCTCCACCCCCTGCAGCCTTGGGAAAGGCAGTTTGTGACGGACCTCCCATAACCCAGCACACAGTAGGCTACCAATATTTGAGGACCAGTTGAATAAATGAGACCCATTCCCAGTCTTAGGGAAGTCTCATCTCTCCACTCCTACTCCTCAGATAGCTTAGAATCTGACAGAGGCCAGGCGTCGTGGCTCACACCTGTAATCCAAGCACTTTGGAGACCAAGGCGGGCGGATCACCTGAGGTCGGGAGTTTAAGACCAGCCTGTCCAACAATGGTGAAACCTCATCTTTTTTTAAAATAAAAAAAAATTAAAAAAAAGAATCTGACACTCAGAGAGGGGACACTTCCCAAGTGGAGAAGACACTTGCCCAAGGTCACAGAGGTAGTTCAAGGACTTAAACTCTGCTCTCCTAAGCTTAACATCTTTCTCCACCCACCCACACCATCTGCAGCCTCCCTCAAACAATGCTTTCAAAAAACAGATATGCTAAGAATATACTGTGGGAAATGAAACACACCAAATTCAGGAGGGTGGTTGCCTTTAGAAAGATCATGTACCTTAGAGCCAGGAGATGGAATTCCCAGTCCACTCTGCCCTAAGCAGTTGTGTGACCCTGGGCAAGCCTCTCTTCCTCTCTGGGCCTCAGTCTCCCTGGTCTGCAAAGAGCCCAGTTGACCAAGCCAGCTTCTAAAGGCCTTCCAGCTGAAATTCTGGGCATCTGTGAGGTCTCCTCTCTGGCCAGCATTTTGTGGTCTCAGATGAATATAAAATAGTAATAATAATAATAATAATAGAGAGGGCGAGTCCACAGCAGCCAGGAAAGAACACTACAATTTTTTGTGAAACCTGACTCCTGGTTACTGGAATTTAGAAAGAACGATGGTAATACTTGAGCAGCTTAACCACCATCCTACAATTAAACAAAAACACATCTGGTTTAACTTCATCCTCATCTCCTCCCTAACCCCCTATCCTCATCTCAAATTTTACCCCTTAATTTGAGAAGTCAAATTCAATGCAAACAATTGACTTCATGCCACAGTGAGGTTGAGAATTTAAGCGTGGAGAACTGTAAGCGTGGAGTTTTTCTGGGAGCAGTTCACGAAGTGTTGGCGGGGGTTTGGGGGCTGGTACAGAAGGCAGAGAAATATGGAGACTATGTTCATTGGACACTGAGCATCATCACATCATGATGTCGAGGGCCTCCAATGCGCTTGACGCTCAGAGAGGGAAAGTGACTTGCCTCAGGTCACACAGCTGGCAACTGGAATCCAAGATGCTGGCCCCCAAACCAGCGTTCTCCCTGCTGTGTAGACTTTTGTAACCTAAACATGGACTTTCCTCCTCGGGCCCGCAGGCTCACCTGTTAGTGATAAAGTTAACTGCTTCTGAAATTGCTCCACAGGAAATATGAATGTCTAATAACAATCAACACTGGTTCAGCCAAGGTTGGAAAACCATTTATGATCTTGCAACCCTGCAACGTATATAATGTTAACCCATATTGCAGATGCGAAAACTGAGGCTCCAAAAGGGAAGGCGTTGTGTCCAGGGTCACGTGGCAGTGCTGGGAATGAACCTCTAGTCTACTTACTGCCCCTAGCTGCCCTCTGAAAGTGAGGACATCTCCAGAAGAAAAAAAACAAACCTAACATACCGCAGAGCCCAGCTCCAGCCTGCCAACGAGGACGACATGGTGCTGGAAAGCCAAGTCAGCATTCCTGTGGCCACACGGAGATTTCTGAGTGCTGGTTCTCAGCCCAGCTTGCTCACTCTCCTAGCAATGTTCTCTCGGAGCTCTGGTTTTATATTAAAAAGCCAAGTCAGACTGATTACAAGGTGAGAACTCGAGCTCTGCTACTGGACCCTACTTCCTGGATTAAAAGGTCTCATGCTCAGAGATGGGTATAGCATGGAGATCACTAGATTTGGAATTCTAGATACACAGGATCCAGCCCCAGCTCCCCAGGTAGCATCTGTGTCCCTTGGGCAACTCGATTCCCCTTTCCAAGATCATATCCGGCTTGCAGGGAATGTGGTGCATGTAAGTCATGGGACAGAACAGGGCTGAGTTTGGTCCTGAGCTGGGACATGCACAAGAACAGGCAGAGGGCAGGAAGCATTGCAAAGATGATGGCTCCAGGGCTGATGTCATGATGCAGCTCTGTGCTCCCAGCCCAGGCTGTGTTTAGGATGGCGACAGAAGGTGGCATGAGTGTGAGCACAGAGGGCACCATGCCACCCCATGTGCCACCCAACAGAATGGGAAGGGCCTGGGCAGAAGTGGGTGACAGCTGGGCACAGTGGCTCATGCCTGTAATCCCAGCACTTTGGGAGGCCGAGGCAGGCAGATCACAAGGTGAGGAGTTCAAGACCAGCCTGGCCAACATGGTGAAACCCCGTCTCTACTACAAATACAGAAATTAGCTGGGCATGGTGGCACATGCCTGTAATCTCAGCTACGTGGGAGGCTGAGGCAGGAGAATTGCTTGAACTGGGACCTGGGAGGCAGATGTTTCAGTGAGCAGAGATTATGCCACTGTACTCCAGCCTGGGCTACAGAGCGAGACTCTATCTCCAAAAAAAAAAAAAAAAAAAAAAAGTGGGTGACAGCTTCAGAGGCAGGGACATAACTCAGCCTCCAGTCTTGGCATTGCATTTTCTGCTGAGAAAAGAGCTGGTAATAGCCAAGATTTTCTTAAGCACAGGTACCAGCTTAAACCCTTTGCAAGCATTCATCCTTTCTAGACCTCACCACTGGTAGGCATTATTGATCTCCACAGCTTGTGGGAGGAGGTCAAGCGAGGCGCAGAGAGGGAACGGAACTGATCCCAGGTCCCACAGCAAGGTTGCCTTTGCTAAAGTGAAGGCCAAACGTTGGCCGATCCATTTTACAGGTGATTGCGTCTTAATCTCCTTCCTTGTGAACAGCTTGATTTCAAGTGTACACCGTGAATTTTGACAGTTTCAAAGCCTGAAAGAATTTTGTTACGCAAACATCCGTTCCAGAAGAGGGCTTTGTCTGTTTGATTTACTGCTGCATTCCCGGCACCTAGAACAGAGCTTGGCACATGGTGGATGCTTAAGTATTTGCTGAATGAAGAGAGCATCTTGTTCTGGCCTTGGTTCAGTTTTATTCCTCACAATAGTCCCCAAAGAGGAATACACCCATTTTTACAAATGGGCCCACGGACACAGACAGGGACCATTACTCAGCGTAGACTTCACCAGTTGGGACATTAAGAAGCTGTGTCCGGGGCCTCTTCTGAGGGAATTCACAGGCATTCAATTCAAGAAAGAAAAAGGTGACAGAGGGACAAGATACTTGGGGACAGAGAGTGGGATGGCTGGGGCAGGATGGGGTGGGGACAGTCACAGGTGGGGAGGACTAAAGAGTTGGAAAGGGTGGCCGGGCGAGGTGGCTCACGCCTGTAATCCCAGCACTTTAGGAGGCTGAGATGGGTAGATCACAAGGTCAAGCGATCAAGACCATCCTGGCCAACTCGGTTAAAACCTGCCTCTACTAAAAATACAAAAATTTGCTGGGCGTGGTGGCAGGTGCCTGTAATTCCAGGTATTTGGGAAGCTGAGGCAGGAGGCAGGAAAATCACTTAAACCCGGGAGGCAGAGGTTGCAGTGAGCGGAGATCACACCACTGCACTCCTGGGCAACAGAGTGAGACTCAGTCTCATAAAAAAAAAAAAAAAAAAAAAAGAGTTGGAAAGGGCAGGCCTGGAGAGTGGAGGAAGACCAGGCTGAGGCCAGGAGGAACCTGGAGAAAAATCTAAGGCCCAGCCCCACATCTCCTAGGCTGCAGAGTCGGAGTAGGACGCTAGGGTTGCAGAGTTTGAAGTCTGGATTCAAACCCTGGTCCCCACCAATTACTTAAATTCTCTAAGGCTCAGTTTCCCCATTTGTCAAATGAAATATTGCATGTGAGATGTCAGAGCAGGTGCCCCTACGCATAGTAGGCCTTCAATGAACGGCTGCAGTCATCTACACTGAGGCTGGGCGCCAACCCCTGCCTCCCTGGGCAGCTGGGCCCACCTGAGGGGTCTCCGAGTTTTTCCCAGGGTCCAACGCCCTTCCTGGCCTCAGAATCGCCCCCTCTTTTGATCTCAAGGATTTTTCACCCTCCACCCACTGGCCTTTGTAAAGGCCCCGCCTTCAACCCCATTATGAGTTGAAAAAGAGTCATAAGGCACAATAGGGCGTGAGGGAGGCTTTCCTTGGCTCAGGCCTTTCCACTGTGACCATGAGTTTAACCCTTTCTTACCGAGACTGGGCAGGGGAGCAGCCCTAGGCAGTCCACCTCTCACAGCCCAAAGCGGGCGGCAGGCTCCTTCGGCTTCGCGGGCTCCAGAGCTTTGCCCCGCAGCTGCAGTGCCCACCCGACTCTCAGAAAGACACCCAGGGGGTGTCCGCTGTCTCCTTCCGCCATGCCCCCATTCCAAGCTCCTCCTTCCTTCTCCTCCTCCCAAGCCAAACTGCTTTAGACCCCACCGGGTCAGGTGTTCCGCCTGGGAGGGCTCCAGGCACGGGACCCGGGGGTTGGCAGCCCGTCTCTAGAGCTACGGCCAAGGAGGCAGCCGGAGGGCTGCTCAGTGACAGGCAACCCAGGGCGGGTGCCCAGACCTTGGGCGGGGTCCCAGGCAGCGGCCCGGGAGGTAGGAGACCCTGACTGCAGGGCGGTCCCGAGCGCGGTCCCCTGAGCTCGCCGGCTCCGCGGGCGCCACGTCCAGCCTCCCGTCCCCGCCAGCTCGCGCGCCGCGAGCTTGGGATGCGCGCGGGGACAGGGACAGGACCGATTGCGGGGCGTCCCGAACGGGCTGCTGTGGGCGGCGTGGCGCAGGAGACCCCGGCCCTGCCATTAAAGTTCAACCACGAGGCCAGCGGAGGATGCAGAAGGGGCCAGGGATCGAGCACGTCCGCGGGAGTCCCTGGGAGCCGGGGCGCGGACAGCGTCGAGTCCTTACCTGCGCAGAGCACTGGCGAGCGTCCGTCCGGGCACAAGCGCGTGGGAGCGCGGAGCCGGGAACGCGGGCGCGGAGTGGCGGGAGCGCAGCGCAGCCCGGGCCACCTCCCCCGCCGGCTTATAAAGGCGGCCGCGGGGCCCGAGACCGGCCGGGACAGCCCGCCCCTCCCCCGCCCCCGCCCCCGGCCCCAACCCCTCCCCAGCCCGGCCCCGCCCCCGGCCTGAGCCCCGGGTCCCTCGGGCGGGTCGCGCCGCGAGGCCAGGGCGCCACCTGCCGGGACGGCACTAGGGACGGGCTCGGGTGGCTTGGCCCTGGCGTCCCTCGCGCGCCCCGCGCTCTCGGGCTCTCTGCCTCCGGGCTGCCCCGGCTCAGCCTTCCTCTCTCCGCGAACCCGGGCTCTGACCCGCTTCCTGTGCGCGTCTTCTGTCTGTCTTTACCTTCGGCATCTTCCTTCTGCGTCGCTTTTGTCTCCACCTGTCCGTCTTTGTCTTCCTTCCTCTCTGGCGTCTGTCACTGTGTGTCTACCTATCTGGCTTTCTCCAGGTCTCTGTTTTTAACCGTCTCTGCCCACGTGTCCCTGTCTCTCTGTCTCTGTCCACGTGCACCTCTGACTCTCCACCTCCACCCCTACTTCCCTACCCGTGGGCTGCCTTCCTGGCTACCGCAAGAAGAAGCAGAAGGGGACCTCGGAGGGGTGGCATCTGGAGGGAAACCACCCCCTAGACACCCTCTTTCTCTCTTCTTAAAGAAGTAAAGGGCCCGGGCAGGGATCCCGCTAGGTCCCAGCCAGAGCCCCAGGACATGCCTCCTGGATGCCAGCGGAGGGGCAGGCCCTTCCCAGGCAGTGGAGTCAGACAGTTCAGGTTCAAAACTCCGCTCTGGTGACCTTGGCCAAGTCACTTGACTTATGTGGACCAGCCTGGCCCTCTTTAGCAGGCAGACACCGTCTCTTGTGTCCTCTCGCTGGTGCAAGAGTCATATGATGCAGTGCTTGAAAAGTACACAGGAAACGCCAAAATCCTGGATAGATGGGAGCCAAGGCAGATGCTGGGTGCTACAGGCCCCACTCCTGCTCCCGGGAAACAGCCCTGATGGAATCACCATTTCCTTCCCTCTAAGCACTGAATTCTCTGAACAACATCGTGGTAAGAAGTCCACACACTCTGTCTGAATGCCTCCAGCAACAACAGAGAGCTCGCTGATTCCTAACAGGAGGGTCTTAGTGGCCCTTGCGGCTGCCTGGAACAATTTGTGCCTCTAAGCCACAGCAGCCAGTCAGAAATTGGAAGATGAGGATCGTGAGTCCCCGGGAGCCCTGACTTCCTCGGCATCTAAGCCCCAGTCTTCCTGAAGCCTCCTTTTCCCTGAAGGTCAGGAGAAAACTGAGGCTGAAGCAGAGAGAAAGTGTTAGTGCCCAGACAACCAATTTTAGCCAGATCGAGCAATCTCTCTCCCACCCACTCCATGCCAGGTTCAGGGCCAGGCATGCATTAACTCCCAATAGCTCCATTTTCCAGAGGAGAAAACTGAGGCCCAGAGAGATCACATGACTTCTAGTAAGGTCAGAGCCAGAACGGAGGCCTGGTGCCAGAAACCAAGAATGTCTTTGTATTTATTTTTAATTCTTTTTGTATTTTTGGTTGATACTGTTTATTTATAGGAGCGATATAGTTTCCCTTTTGAGATAAATTTATGTTTTTAAAAAGTGAGTCTTTCAGTAGCACTAGTCCTAGAGAAAGAAAAAAGAAGAAAAAGAAAAAGTGAGTCTAAATATGGAGTAAATACTATTTATTTATGTATTTCATGGATTAGGCGATGATGGCAAAAATCGTGGAGGTAGCTAATGAATGAAGTTTAGGAAATGCCATCGTCTGTAAGAAATTGTGGGTACAAGCACCCAGTGCTGGCCCTAAAACGTGGGAGAGGCTCAGTAATTTGCTCATAAATGCCACGGAAGGGTTTAAGGATTCCAGGAAAGTTAAGATGGAATTATCATCAGCGAGCCAGGGGCAAGCCCCCAGGCATGGAAGATCTCTGCCTCCTGCTGTTGGAATGGGGCGGGGAGGCGGAGCCAGCAGGGAACTGGAGGCGCTCCTTGCGCCTATCGTGGTGACAGGGTGCCAGCACCCTTGACCTTTCTTTCTTTCTTTCTTTCTTTCTTTTTTTTTTTTTTTTTTTTGAGGCAGGGTCCCACTCTGTTGCCCAGGCTGGAATGCTGGAATACAGAGGCATGATGTCAGCTCACTGCAGCCTCGACCTCCCAGGCTCAAGCGATCCTCCCACCTCAGCCTCCCCAGTAGCCAGGACTACAGGTATGTACCACCATGCCCGGCTAATTTCTGTATTTTTTTGTAGAGAACAGGGTTTTGGTATGTTGCCTAGGTTGGTCTCAAACTCTTGGGCTCAAGTGATCCCCCTGCCTTTGTCTCCCAAAGTGCTGGGATTACAGGCATGAGCCACCGTGCCGAACCCTCACCTGACCTCTGATCTCTCCAAAGCTATGAGGGACAGGACTTCTGGTTGAGCCACATGGCCAGCATTAGGCCCCCGTGTCTGTGATTTGCCCTCAGGTCCCCCCAACTTGCGAGTCCAGGGACTGGTTAGCTGCAGCAGGGACTATACTGCTTGGCCAGCCCTGCCGCCTTCCGCCTTCACACCTTCTTACTCTGCTCCTGGGCTGGGTACCTCAAGGGGAATTCAACTGAGATTGGGGCACCCAGCAGCCTAGCCTCCCCTGCTCCCCGGGTCCCCCTCCTCCTGGCTCTGTCAACACAGCAGAAGGGAGTCCTGGACCTCTAACAGGAGATTCAAGTCCACCCTCCAGCTCTTCCCTGGCTTGCTGGGGAGCTGAGCAAGTCACTTTTCTCATCAAGGTTCGGATTCCCTCTGGCCTTTTGAACTGGACAGTCTCTAAGTGCAGCCCAGATGCCAAGATTTCAGGACCACTCAGCTGGTGGCAACAGCTCATTACATTAGATTTCTCTGCATCACTGTCCCTGGGGCACCACTTCCTTGTTGAAAACTAAGCAAATTGGATGTAATCTCCAAGCTCCCTGTGCCTAACAGCTGATGATGCCTTTTGAGCCTCACAGCAGTGTCATAAGGTGGGAAGGGCAGGTGTTTATAGTCCCCACTACAGGTGGGGAAAGTCAAGGCCAGGGATAGTAATTACTTACAGATCAGGGTCAGAGCTGGGTTTGGATGCCAAGTTTACTATTCCCAGCCCAGGGCTTTTTCTACCCATTCATTTATTCCATATCTATTAAGTGCATGCCATGAGCCTGTGCCTCAAACTAGACCTTCAAGTTCACTAGGCAGGTGAGGCATGGTGGCTCACGCCTGTCATCCCAGCACTTTGGAAGGCTGAAGTGGGAGGGTCTCTTTAGCCCAGGAGTTAGAGGCTACAGTGAGCTATGATCACACCACTGCACTCCAGCCTGGCTGACAGAGTGAGACTTTGTCTTGGAAAAAAAAAATTTAGAGAAGTTCACCAGGCATTAGAATTAGAAGCTAAATTAGGCCAGGTGCGGTGGCTCACGCCTGTAATCCCAGCACTTTGGGAGGCTGAGGCAGGTGGATCACCTGAGGTCAGGAGTTCGAGACCAGCCTGGCCAACATGTCAAAACCCAGTCTCTACTAAAAATATAAAAATTAGCCTGGTGAGGTGTCGTGTGCCTGTAGTCCAGGCTACTCGGGAGGCAAAGGCATGAGAATCGCTTGAACCCTGGAGGTGGAGGTTGCAGTGAACCGAAATTGCACCACTGAACTCCAGCCTGGGTGACAGAGTGAGACTCCTATCTCAAAAAAAAAAAAAAAAAAGAAGCTAAGATAGAGATGAGAAGGCCAGGAGCCCACAAGCGTAGAGCATAGGGTAGAGGGTGCAGGGGGAACAGCCAAGACCTCAGTGGACAGGGATAAAGGAGAAAGAATGGAAAGAGGCCAAAAAACAAAACTCTGAGATCTGTTCATGGAGAGGCAGTGAGGAGTCAGCTGTGGCCTAGCACTGGAGAAAAGAATGCCTGAAATCTCTTTAAAGGCAAGGGGGCCTGCCTGGAAACCTTGGTCTGTTTTGATGCTTGGGCTTGAGGGATCATTTTGTCTCAAGCCCTTGCCTAACCGCAGGTTCAGCTGTTTGATTCCCAGTGCCACCTCCAGCCCCACCTTTAACTCAGTGAAAAAATGAACAAAAAAAAAAATGAACCAAAAGACGGGAGGTGGAAGAGATGATGACAGCCAAAGCAGCATCATTGAGCCAACACCGCCATGGCCCGGGCAACTGGGCGATGGCTGCAGGGAAGGGCCTCTTCTGCTTGTACGCATTAACCCATTGAATCCTCGAGTCCCTACAAAGCAACGACTCTTATTCTGTCTTTACGGATGAGGCAACTGAGGCATGTGTGAGCTGTCCTTTGCTGGGCACTTCCTCTGTGTCTGCAGCCTAATGCAAATCTCTTTATAGGTGAGATTTAACCTGCTCCTCTCTGCAGCACCAAAGCACCATCACTATAGTCATCGTCACCTTTCCAGTGAGTAGGCTCTTACCCCAGACAGGCTTGGCAACCTTATTCCTTCAGCAAATATTTATTGAATGCCTGCTCTGTACCAGGCATCACTGGAGGAATTTGACACACCAGTGAACAAACCAGAGATGTCTTTCCTCATGGAACTGACGCTCTAGTTGGGAAGGTAGATAATAAACAAAAAACATTAATAAGTAAGTTAGTAAGACAGTGGGGCCGGGCATAGTGGTGTACACCTGTAGTCCCAGCACTTTGGAAGGCCAAGGTGGGTAGATCACTTGAGGTCAGGACTTTGAGATCAGCCTGGTCAACATAGAGAAACCCCATCTCTACTAAAAATACAAAAAAAAAAAAAAAATTAGCTGGGTGTGGTGGTGCACACCTGTAATCGCCGCTACTCAGGAGGCTGAGGCAGGAGAATCACTTGAACCCAGGAGGCGGAGGTTGCAGTGAGCAGAGATCGTATCAGTGCACTCCAGCTTGGACAACAGAGGGAGACTCTGTCTCAAAAAACAAAAAAGACAATAGGGATATGGACAAGGAATTGGAGCAGATTAAGCGGGACAAGAGTGCCAAGCGGGGCAGAGTGTGGCATTAAATAGGGTGTTCAATGCAGAGAAGGTGAGGGGAGTGAAGACTAAGGGAAGGAGGGGCTGAGATGAAGACTACCCAGATAGCCAGGGAAGGAGGAGGGTTGGAACTCAGGCTGCCTATTTCTGATGCCTTAGCTCCTGAGCAGTGCGTGACATGCCCTCCCAGGACCAGCCATGGCCCTCAAGCCTTCCCCTAGTCCAGGATTGTTCCTCTAATCCTGCCCCAGCTCCTGACCTCAACCTATCTTGAGTCCAGCCTTTGCTCCAGCCTCATCTTCTCCGGTTCAGTCAGCCTCCTGTCACAGACCATTCCTTCTGTCACAGGACACCCACTGTGTCCCTTCACACCCACAGCTCCATCCAGGCCCCGGGTCCCTCCCAGCAGTCAGCCCTGAGCTCAGTACCCTAAGAGCTGGCCAGCCCCTGGCTCAGGGCATCTTCCAGCTCCAGCTGCCTTTAAAGGAAGTCCCCCTAACAAAGGCCTGCGGAGCCTGCCCTGTGAGAAAACTCCATTGTCCAGCAAACAGTGTCCTCATTTTGTCTTTTATTTCTAAAGGGACTTGTGAACAAGTGCCAAGCTCAGAGAGAGCATGTTGCTTCCTATTCTCAGCCCTGGCGAAGGCCGCATGCCAAGAGGAAGGGTCAAGGCACTGTGCTGGGGGCTGGATTCCAGAGGCCAAGACAGATTCAGGCAGGCCTAGCCTTAGCAGGCCATGGTATTTTCCAAAACAGAGGCAGGACAGAAATTATTTCTTCCAGGTGCAGTGACACATGCATGTAATCCCAGCTACTCAGGAGGCTGATGATATGAGAGTACTGCTTTTGAACCCAGGAGTTTGAGACCAGCCGGGGCAACATAGTGAGACCCCATTTCCAAAAAAAAAAAAAAAAAAAGAAACCATCCCTGATAAGTAGGACAGAAGCTTGGCTATACCCAGGATGCAGAGAGAGGATCTCCTTCACCTCTGACACAGGGTTTTCATCATCTCTGATAAAATCTTCTTGAAGATTCATCCATCTTCCTGCCTATACCTCAGCCTGACTGGTCTTCTTCTTTTTTTTTTTTTTGAGACCCAGTCTTACTCTGTCTCTCATCTAAGGCTGGAGGGCAATGGTGCGATCTCGGCTCACTGCAACCTCTGCCTCCCAGGTTCATGCAATTCTCCTGCCTCAGCCTCTGGAGCAGCTGGGATTACAGGTGCACACCACCATGCCCAGCTAACTTTTGTATTTTTAGTAGAGATGGCTGGTCTTGAACTCCTGACCTCAAGAGATCCACCTGCCTTGGCCTCCCAAAGTGCTGGGATTACAGGCATGAGCCACTGCATGCAGCCGTCATCTCCCTATCTTCTGCGGACACAGCTGAGATGAGCCTTGGAGATGCTTCCCCTGGGAGGCTGCCCCGCTTCTGCACCCACTTCTGGTTAGATGCAAGCTCAGGGATCTAAGGAGGCTTTAGGGCCTGGGCAACGGCAGGCTGGTGCTGGCCACATTGGGAATTCTTTTAGAAATATTCTTATTTTTTTGTTGTTGCTGGTTTTTTTTTGAGATGGAGTCTTGCTCTGCGGCCCAGGCTAGAGTGCAGTGGCATGATCTCGGCTCACTGCAACCTCTGCCTCCCAGTTCAAGTGATTCTCCTGTCTCAGCCTCCCAAGTAGCTGGGATTACAGGCACATGCCACCACATCCAGCTAATTTTTCACCATGTTGGCCAGGCTGGTCTCAAACTCCTGACCTCAAGTGATCCACCCGCCTTGGCCTTCCAAAGTGCTGGGATTACAGGCATCAGCCACTGCACCCAGTCAGTAATATTCTTTTCGTTTTTTTTTTTTTTTTTTTTTTAATGTATTCTCTGTTGCCAAGCTGGAGTGTAGTGGTGCAATCTCAGCTCACTGCAACCTCCACCTCCTGGGTTCAAGAGGTTCTTCTGCATCAGCCTTCCGAGTAGCTAGCCTCCCGCATGCCACCATGCCAGGCTAATTTTTGTATTTTTAGTAGAGATGGGATGTCACCATGTTGGTCAGGCTGGTCTCAATCTCTTGACCTCGTGATCCACCTGCCTTGGCCTCCCAAAGTGCTGGGATTATAGGTATGAGCCACCATGCCTAGCCCTGGCCAGCACTATTCTTCTTAAAGGCTTACTAGGTGTCCAGTCTATTTGCTTCCATTGAAATGCCTGGGCTAGTAGCCCAACCCAGGGACCTTCCACATCTTTGTGTCCAGAACACAACCTTGGAGTATGTATCTCCCGGCAACTGACCTTGAGCTCTATGCATTCCTCCAGGCTTATTTTAATGGATGGTCTCTATCTTGGTAGGTCAAAGCCATAAACAGAGGCAGAGGTTCCAGTAATTGGCCTCTTATCTACCATCTACATGCCAGCAAAAACATGAGAAGAGCTGGTCTGTTTGTCAAACAAAGAATATTTAACAGAATGTGTTTGCGAGGACCCTGAAGACCCTTCAGTTTTATCTCCTGCTGTCTTCTACCTCCTGGCCTCCCCTTACACTAAATATAGCTTGGAGTAGAGAATTCAGCTTTTTTGGTGGGACTCCTGAACGTTCTATCAACTCAGGTCTAAAGGGCCTCTCTTAGCAAAGTCATAGTTCTTCCCTCTTTACTTTCAAGTTGGCCTGTTTCAAAAGAAGCGTATTTCTTTCTTGTAGGAATTTACCAATGACCACAAGAAGTGGCCAGCCAACCCTTTTAAAATGCCAAAATTTTCCACAAGTCTCCTAAAGAAGTAGCCTTATGTGGGCACGTGGTTGAAATTCCAAGGTTCAGCAGGCTATGGAGTAACCAATCCTTTGTGTCCAGGTCTCCTACACCTACCTTGTCAGCTCTACAAGTCCCACAGTGCAAGGTCTGTCACTTGTAACATCCCACTTCTGGTACCAGTTTCATCACCAGTTAGGAAGTTCCAAGTAACAAAAAAATCTAACTTCTCAAACTGGTTTTGAAAATAATGGAAGCTATTGGCTCACTAAACTGAAAAGTCTATAACCAGAGGCAGGGCACAATGACTCATGCCTTTACTCCTGGCACTTTGGGAGGCCAAGGCAGGAGGATGGCTTGAGCCCAGGACTTGGAGACCAGCCTGGGCAATGTGACAAAATCCCATCTCTACAAACAAAATACAGAAGTAGTTGAGCATTGTGGCATGTGCCTGTAGTCCTAGCTACTTTGGAGGCTGAGGTGGTAGGATGGATTGAGCTGGCGGCGGAGAGGGTATGGGGGCGTTGAGGCTATGGTGAGCAGTAATCAAGCCACTGAATTTCAGCCTGGGTGACAGACTGAGACCCTGTCTCAAAAAAATATATATATATCTACATCCAGACCGTCTTCCTAGTGGTTTGGTGATGCAATCAGGACCTTGCTTTTCTGTCGTTCTATTTCTCAGCTCATCTTCCTCCCTTTTGCCACATTCTCACCCAAGTGGAGGTTCCCAGGTGATACATGGAAGTCACTGTTAATATATCAAAAAAAGAAGGGAGGGAGAGAGGGAGGGAGGGAAAAAGAAAGAGAGAAAATAAGAAAAAGAAAGAAAGAAAAAAAGAAGAAAGAAAGAAGAAAGAATCATTTCCCCAAACACAAGTCTTGAAATTGTATCTCCTGGACCCTGCCTCCATGCTGAGCTCCCTAAGCTTGTCACCACAATGATTGATTTAAGCCAATCCAGGCCCACCCATGGAGATGGAGCAGAGTCCAACCCACCCAATCTGCCCAGAAAAGAGAAGAGGGGAGTGGATGGATGCAGGAAAGGCAACTCCCAAATGTCCCACACACCATGGTTTAGGATTTAGGCAAGCACTTTGCCAAAGCATCTTGAAGTAAATAATAATAAAAATATTGTATGTGTATAAAGTCCAATATATTTTAAAATACATAAATCATCTAGGTTTATGCTAGAAAGTGTAAATGCAAAAAGTCAGGTAATCTAAAATACCTAGCAATATGATCACACAGAGGTATCCCATTTCACACCTTGGTTGTTCGTTTTAACATCATGGAAAATGTTTATTTCATATAGTGAATTTAAAACACATTATATACATTTAATTTCAACAATGTAAAAATAAATATATTCATAGGAGAAAGAATGTAACAGCATAAGCCTAAATTCACAGTGTTATATTTGGATGGTGTGATTTCTTTTTTAAATATCTCTTTACTGAAGCCTTCAATTCTGATGATAGGGGCTGTTGTGGCAAGAGACAAAGGACACGAGAGTCCTCAATGAGTGCAAAGGACTGGATTCACTGCAAGACCCAACACACACTCACACGTGCACTCAGGAGCTCCTCCTCATGCCCACTGAACACAAGCATTCTGAAAACCATGCTCTCAGGCCAGGCGCGTTGGCACACGCCTGTAATCCCTGCACTTTGGGAGGCCAAGGTGGACGGATCACAAGGTCAAGAGATCGAGACCATCCTGGCCAACATGGTGAAACCCTGTCTCTACTAAAAATACAAAAAATTAGCTAGGCCTGGTGGCACGCACCCACAGTCCCAGCTTCTCGGGAGGCTGAGGCAGGAGAATTGCTTGAACCCGGGAGGAGGAGGTTGCAGCGAGCCAAGAACTCGCCGCTGCACTCCAGCCTGCTGATAGAGCAAGACTCTGTCTCAAAACAAACAAACACAGAACAGACAAACAAAAAAATGCTCTCTTTTAAAACATAGTTATCAGTATAAATCACAATTTATGATACTTAGATCAGGAGATCCAAGTTCTAGCTCAATTCACTGAGGTTTAGTTTATACACTATAAGATCACTCATTTTCAGGGTATAGTTTGATGAGTTTTAGGAAACCTATACCGCTACGCCTCCATCACCCTAGTCCAGCTTCAGAACCTTTCCTTCACTTCAGAGTTCACTCATGATGTTCTGCAGTCAATTGCAACTCCTTCCCCAACCCCAGGCAATACTGATCTGCTTTCTGTCTTTATCCATTGTCTTGCCTTTGCTATACGGTTCAATTAAAGAAAATTACACAACCCATAGTCTTTTATGTCTGGATTGTATGTTGCTGCATATATCAGCAATTCATTCCTTTCTAGTGTTGAACAATATTCCATTCTATGAAGACACCACATTTTGTTTATCCATTCGCCAGCTCGGGGACATCTGTGTTGATACTGCATTTTGGCTATTATGCATAATGCTGCTGTATACATTTGCATACGGGTCCTTGCATGGACAGATGTCTTCATTTCTTGGATTCATACCAGGAAAGGTGGAATGGGTACATTCCACTCCAAGACCTGGACTGGAACTGTCAGGTCACATGGTAACTCCTTACATAACTTGCTGAGAGACTGTCAAACTGTTTTCCAAGGCAGCTGCGTTACGTTACATTCCCACCAACAGTGTAAGAGGGCTCTAGTCTCTCCACATCCTCACTAACGCTTATTGTCTGTTTTTTGATATTAGCTGTCTGGTACTGTATTGGTATCTCATGGTGATTTTAATTGGCATTTCCCTAATGACTGATGATGTAGAGACTCTTTTCTTTTCTTTTCTTTTTTGAGACGTTACTTCCCTATTCCCTATTGTTGTCCAGGCTGGAGTGCAATGGCGTGATCTCTGCTCACTGCAACCTCCTCCTCCTGAGCTCAAGCGATTCTCCTGCCTCAGTCTCTCTAGTAGCTGGGATTACAGGTGGATGCCACGATGCCCAGCTAATTTTTGTATTTTTAGTAGAGACGGGGTTTCACCATGTTGGTCAAGGCTAGTTTCGATCTCTTGACCTCAGGTGATCCGCCCGCTTCGGCCTCCCAAAGTGCTGGGATTACAGGCTTGAGCCACCGCGACCGGCCTGAGACTCTTTTCACTCCAGCTCAATCAAAAGACAAAAACGGTAGCTGCCATACGTGGAATGCCTGTGATCCACTAGGTGCTTTTCATGTAAAAACCTCACTTAACATCATAACAACCCTGGGAGTTAGGTGGTTTACAAACGAGCAAACTAAGGTCTCAGAGGGATGAATCAACTTGCAAACGTGCCATAGGAGCAAGCCGGAAGTCACAGGAGCAAGCCGGAAGTCACAGGAGCAAGCCGGAAGTCACAGGAGCAAGCCGGAAGTCGGTGTTTGACGTCAGGTCTGCTGGTTTCCAAAGTCTGTGTCTTTCTGCGGCAGTGTCTAGAAGCTGTAGTTTCCTGTGTCATCATAATCCACGATCCTCCCTTTGGAATGTCTGTCACGTCGTGCACGTGGAACTCCAAGAGCAGCCCGAGCAGCAGCGCCATCACCTTCGCAGGCCGGCGCCTCGGGGCTCCTCACGTTCTCTCCGGCGCGCGGGGACGCCAGGTCACAGGTTCGGTTCGCGATTCCGCCCCGCGCAGAACAACACCTTGGTTTTTATAGTTCCAAATCTAATTAAAAAAAAAAAAACTTTAAAAGGATAGGCGCATAGGACGCTACATATCGAGAGTCCCTGCTTTTCTCCCATCATACGCCATCATTCTCCCAATCTTGTCCAGGTTCTTAAGCCCTTTGGATGCATTATCTCATTTACCCCTCTGGGTAGGGGTTATTACGATTCCCATTCTACAGAGAATGAAAACAGAGGCTTGGAGGCCAAACCAAGATCAGGCACCCAGCACGCGGCTCCCAGCCTCGGCCCCTAACCACTGGGCCTCATGGTCTCTGTCAAGGGAGAGAGGGTGTGCCCACAAGCCCTTCTGGAAGGTGAGAGTGACTGTGTACCGCACCGCCGGGACAGTCCAGTCTCCTTGCCCGCCTTCTACATGGTCCCTGATGTCTCTGGGCACTCAGAGGAAGGAAGACCAGTGGGTTTAATGTTTATCACCCTAAAGTGCAGTGTCAGGAAACCCAGGGACTCTGGACTCTTCACCTACCTCCAGGGGGCGGGAGTGGTTAGGGCAGAGGCGGACAGAGGGCAAACGTCCCTCAGATTCCAACTCCTCCAGTTTTCTGTGCAGGTGCAGGGCTGGAGTGAGCGCATGATGGCGTGGGCTCAGAAGGCCTGAGCCCTCATCTCCTAGCAGTTGCAAATGAAAAGGCTGTAGTGATGGATTCCGGCCGAGGCTCTGATTGCCTGTGCTCAAATCTGGCTCCACTAGCTGCGTGACCTTGAGCAAGTGAGCCTTTCTGTGCCTCACTGCTTCATCTGTGAAATGGGAATGATAACAACTTCCACACAGGATTGTTGAGAAGTTTATATGCAATAATACCTATAAGTCCCTTGGAAGAGATATATCTGCTATTACAAGCATTATTTTATTAGATATCTATATTGATGAGAATTTTAGTTGCAGGTAATGAAAAACCTTTCCATTGGCATAACCAAAGAAAACACTTTATTAAAAGGAGATTTGTCCACAAATACCAAAAACAGCCAGGCATGATGGCAGGTACCTGTAATCCCAGCTACTTGGGAGGCTGAGACGGGAGACTCACTTGAACCCAGGAGATGGTGATTGTAGTGATCCAAGATCATGCCACTGCACTTCAGCCTGGGCAGCTGAGTGAGACTTCGTCTCAAAAAAAAAAAAAAAAAAAAAAGAAAAGAAAAGAAGAGGAGAGACTGAACTAGTGTGCTCGGCCCCCTCGCCATGTGAAACCCTGTACTGCTTCAGGACTCCACCAGCAAGAAGGCCCTTACCAGATGCAATCCCTTGACCTTGCAGTTAGCCTCCATAACTGTAAGGTATAAATTCTTTTTCCTTATAAATTACCCAGCTTCAAGTATTCTACTATAAGCAACAAAAAACAAACTAAGACACACCTAGAGGGCCTGCTTGCAGCCTCCCTGATACTGGGGATACCCCATTCACAGCACCTGTTGCACTAAGCAGCCACCCCCCCACACACACACACAAACACACACACTCCTCTAGCCACAGCTGATTAGATGGAGTTCAGCCAGTCCCTGGTCTTGTCCCCTGACTCAGAGAGAGGAGCTGAGCCAATCAGATTCACAATCAGAATCTGAACTAAGAAACTCTGGGGAGGGCAGTTGTTGGCCATGAGGGATGAAAGATCGGATGCTCCTGGGTCTTAAGGGTTACGGTTATCTGGTGGAATCTGAGGAGGTGAGAAAAGAGAAGAGAGCAGTTACCAAGAGAGAAACTGAGGTAAGAGAGATCTACAGCCCAAGACACTGGCCAGATAGCTTCAGTGTCTGACTTTCCGGTTCCCACTTCGAGTACGGGAGAAGCCTGGCCGAATGGAGCTTTCCTAAGCCAATGGAGATCCCCAGAATTTCCAGTCATAGCCTCACAGTTTCCCCCACCCAAACGTTAGTTTCCTGTTACTAAAAAATGTCCTACCCAAAAAAATTCACTTCCTTATTTCTCAGTAAAATGAGCCATAAATCATCCAACTTTTTTATTTCTCCAAGGAGAGAAGACACAACCCAGCCACCCCCGTACTTCTCCTCCTTCAAGTCCTGTGGGTGTGTGGGCGGGCATGTGCCCCTGCGTGCGCCTGGAGCGTGCACAGAATCGTCTCCATTTAAGGATGGTTCACACTCGAATATTCTCCGTGTCCCAGGATCACCTGACCTCCCCTCAGGAGGGAGGAGGCAGAAAGCAACTTGCCCAAAATTGTCTGTAGAGACAACCATTATGGCCACCAGCTCCAGAATGTGGGCACTGCATCCCTGAGGGCAGAAGGGGACGTTTCCCAGAACTGGGCAGGCAGAAGGGAGCACTCTCCAGGCCTCAGAACTGGGCTGGTCATGGCACGTCAAATATTTCCCCCAAGGGAGTACCGATCTTAGTGCTTCTGTGCTTAGATACAGAGGCTGCTCATAGACCAAGCAGCCATTTGCAGGGATGAAGGTGGGTCAGAGTCCACCACAGGTACCTCCTCCCCAGCTCTTCCCACCGCACGGTCTCCCCACCATGCCTAAGTAGCTCAACCAGACCTGGTTCCAACCTCTTCTTTTCTCCAGCAAACTTACAATAAAGATCTATTCTGATTCAACGAAGATTTTTTCATCCATAATTAAATGACACATGCACACACACTCCGCCCTCCTTTACGTGAGCCACTAGCAACACTGAAGTCTTACTTCCTTATTTGTAAAATGACAAGGTTGGATGAGGCATGGTCTGATTCCCCACCCTGCTCTGCCGGTCTAGGAATGTGTCTCATCACTGCTGTGTGTCGTGACAATGGGTGAGAGACTTTTTTTTTTGCTCTGTTGCCCAGGCTGAAGTGCAGTGGTGCAATCTTGGCTCACGGCAACCTCCACCTCCTGGGTTCAAGCAATTCTCCCGCCTCAGCCTCCTGCGTAGCTGGGATTACAGGCACGTGCTACCATGCCAGGATAATTTTTTGTATTTTTAGTAGAGAAGGGTTTCTTCATATTGGTCAGGCTGGTCTCAAACTCCTGACTTCAGGTGATCCGTTCACCTTGGCCTCCCAAAGTGCTGAGATTACAGGCGTGAGTCATCCTGCCCAGCCAATGAGAGACTATTTTGTTCCCTATTATTGGACCATTTTCTGCACCTGTGAGGGCAGACACTGTTTCCTTATCTCCCAGTATCCCCAGTGCAGGGGGTCTGTGTGGAGAAAACTCTGATGATTACTGCCTGCCTGGGAATCTAGCTGGTGCAGAGGAGATGGGACAGGCTCCTGACTGACTGGCTAAAAGACCGGCAGAGGACTGACAGCAGAGTGACCCTCAGTGGCAGCCCCTGGGCTAGGCCAGGTCACAGCTCCACCCTCCCTTAGGAACCAGTGTTTACGATAAAAAATGAGGGCAGGAGAGTGGGAGAATCCCCCAAATCTATACAAAACCCAAGAACAAAAGTCCATTGAACCGTCTTACCCAAAATTTTGCATTCAGTAAGTGAACGATTCCGAAGTATAAACTAGTTTTAATGCTGGCATACATGTTAGGCGTGTGTAGTTGAATGTTGTTGACATTTCCAATTACACAGAAGAGATGGGTGAGGAGTTCCCCCATGCTCTGGAAGGCTAAGGTCTAAAGCGGGCCTTGGTGCTTAAAGTTGAGTCTTCAACAGTGGAACTGGTGGCCCCAAGTCCTCACTTCTCTCTCTCCCTGTCTGGGTGGAAGACCTTGTCTGTTTTACCACTGCTCCTTGAATTATCTTATAACTTTAGTTTCGAAACAATGTTCAGCTCGCCCAGTGTTGAGTCCAAGTGCTTTTGTTTACGTTAATTTTTTTCCCAGGGAGTGGAGTTAGTGGGGGGAGGGAAACATCCCCATGGAAAACAATACCAAACTTGTTCATGGCTCTATCCTAAGTTGGTCCTTTACCAGTTGATCCTGGGCCAAAAGAAAAGTCTTCTCAGGCTGGGCGCGGTGGCTCACGCCTGTAATCCCAGCACTTTGGGAGGCCGAGGCAGGCGGATCATGAGGTCAGGAGATCAAGACCATCCTGGCTAACATGGTGAAACCCCGTCTCTACTAAAAATACAAAAATTAGGCGGATGTGGTGGCGTGTGCCTGTAATTCCAGCTACTCGGGAGGCTGAGGCGGGAGAATCGCTTGAACCCGGGAGGTGGAGGTTGCAGTGAGCCAAGATCGCACCATTGCACTCCAGCCTGGGCGACAAAGCGAGACTCCATCTCAGGGGGAAAAAAAGTCCTCTAATTTTTAGCATACTTTGGAAATATGTGGGACAGAAATTCTACAGGATACTTGTGAGTCGGTGGTGCTGGGTGGGAGCAGTGTGTTCCCCTTTTAGAGAGTTCTCTCAAATTCTAGGTAGCTGCTTATCTCTTTCTTAGTTGTTGGCATATCCAAGGGTCGCCACCTGTACTATTACTTGGTAGATATATTTCTTCAATTGGGTGCACTTTTTCTTTCTTTTCTTTTCGAGACAGAGTCTTACTCTGTTGCCCAGACTGGAGTGCAGTGGCACAATCACAACTCACTGCAGCCTTGACCTCCCAGGCTCAAGCCAATCTCCTGCCTCAGCCTCCTAAGTAGCTGAGACTAGGTGTGTACCACCAAACATCCAGCTAATCTTTTTTCCTTGTAGAGACAGGGTGTCACTATATTGCCCAGGCTAGTCTCGAACTCCTGGGCTCAAGCAATCCTCCTGTCTCGGCCTCCCAAAGTGCTGGGATTACAGAAGTGAACTGTAGCATCCAGCCACCTTTTACCTGCAACGTATTTATTTTAGAATTAAATCATCATTATAAGTGGAACACCAATCTCATTTGCCTGCCACAGACTTTTAGCCAGTGGTAGGAAAGTGTTGAAGATATAATGGCTCCAATAGATGGAAACAAAATTGAAAAAGGAAAACCTTCCTAATCTGTGGTTGAGGTTAAGACCACAGATGAGTACCACCCCAGAGAGTTTTCTATTCTGGGCAAGGAGGAGGCTCTTCTCTGAGGCTGTGAGCCCCCTGGGGACAGAGATGGATCGAACCTCTGTTCCCCACAAAGCACTAGCTGAATGTCTTTCACATAGTAAGTGCTCAGGAAACCTTTCCTGCAGTTGGGTGCCCTATACACAACAGCAGCCTGCCATGAGACACAGTAACCTAGAGACCAACAGGCTCTCTTGGGCCACTAACCCGTGAGGTTTAGGGAGCCTATGGATAAAAGTGTCACCGGCAGAGCCTCACTGTTGTGAACTGCTACTGGGTCCTAGGGTCCTAACAGCAGCGCTGGGAGATGGTGAAGGGGTTCACCTGCATCACTCTCATCTAACCTAGAGGGCTCTGGAGAGGAAGGCGAGGCAGATCTCTTCTCTGCAAGACCACCACCCTTGTTGAAACCACAATTCTAAACAATAGTCTTGTTGCCACTTCTCCCAGGAGCCCCAGCCAGCCTTTGCTCGCACCCTATTTTCAGCATTCAATGCTAATTACCCTTTGGGGCAGGTTGCCAAGCATTTGAATGAAATGTAATCACTTCCCTCTGCTTGGGAATGTTGTCCCCTCCCTACTCTCAAGGGGTCCAGCAGAGAACTGAAATTGAACTCTGCCAATTATATCAGCATCAATTTTACTTTTCACAATTTCTGAACCCTGGGGAGCTTCAGAACCAACCTTGACCTCTTTGACCCAATACCTTGTTCTTGTCCTGCCTGCAGCAGAAAGGGCTCAAGCTGAGGAGCTGGACAGACAGGAGTTGGAACCTCATCCCTGTCACTTGCTGCCTGTGTCCACTCAAGCGAAAGTATTCCCCTCTGAACCTCAATTTCCTTATCTACAAAAATGGGAATTTGACTCATGCTTGTAACCTCAGCATGTTAGGAGGCCAAGGCAGGAGAATTGCTTGAGGTCAGAATTCCTGATCTCAAGCAATCCTCCTTGACCAGCCTGGACAACATAGTGAGACTCCCATTTCTACAAAATGTAGAAAAAAGGGCCGGGCACAGTGGCTCACGCCTGTAATCCCAGCACTTTGGGAGGCCAAGGCGGGAGGATCACGAGGTCAGGAGATTGAGACCAGCCTGGCCAACATGGTGAAACCCCGTCTGAACTAAAAATACAAAAAAAATTAGCCAGGCATAGTGGCACACCCCTGTAGTCCCAGCTACTCGGGAGGCTGAGGCAGGATAATTGCTTGAATGCGGGAAGTGGAGATTGCAGTGAGCCAAGATCGTGCCACTCCACTCCAGCCTGGGCAACAAGAGCAAGACTCCATCTCAAAAAAAAAAAAAAAAGTTAAAAAAGTTACCTGGACATGGTGGTGTACACCTGTGGTCCCAGCTACTCAGGAGGCTGAAGTCGAGGCTATAGTGAGCTATTGATGCAGGATTTTTCCTGTTCCCTTTGCCAGGCTTACTGCAGGAGATGCCCTTTCAACTTGGGCCACTGGGCAGTGTCTGAAAGCAAGCTTCCAGCGTGGATCCTGTGGTCCCTGTGGCTGTGCACTCAGCCCTAGGCGGGAGGATGTGTGTGAATAAGTGACTGTGGGGTCTGGCTGGTTTTCCAAGTGCTAAGTGCCAGCAAGGGAGCAGCCTCCATGCAAGGCTCATGGCTGGACCAGGCATGTTGCCCAGAAGGGAACATGGTGCCCAGGCAGGGGTGTCTTTGACCCTGAAGTCCCAGAGGGGGTATTACAGTATGCTAATTAGCTCTTAGTTCCGCCATCTGCAGCCTGATGGACAGCAGTATGTTAGCAGGTCAGTCAGCTCCTTGCCCTGCTCTGGCCCAGGGCTCCAGGACTGGTTCAGCCCCACCACCGTTTCTGTTGGGTGGAACGGCTGCCCTCCACCAGCAGAGGGCAGAGGGCCACAGTGCCACAGCCTTCTGGGTACTCACTTTCCGTAGGTCCATAGCTCTTGACCCTTGTCCAAGAAGAATGAGGTCATGCTGACCATTGAAGGGTGATGAGGGCTGAGAATTTTATTGAGCTACAAAACAGCTCTCAGAGGAGAGGGGATGGGAAGGTGGTCTCTCATCTGAAGTCAAGTCATCTCCCTTAGTGTGGCTGAGGTCTGGGGTTTTTACAGGCAAAGGATGGGGGAGGTAGTATTGAAAAAGGCAACAGTTGATTGGTTAAAGAGCATTATTCAGAAAAACCAGTTGGGAAAGGGTTTTTCTGAATAAACCCCAGAAAAAGTATTTTTCTGAATAAAGAACAGGAACAGAAGTTCTCACTCATCTGGAACCAGCAATCCAGGCTGTTTCTGGCTTGAAGCTGGGGTTTCACAGGGGACCCGCCCCATCTGCCTAGGCATTTGTCTACCTCCTGCCCCTATCACTATGATCACACAAGTGCACTCCAGCCTGGGTGACAGAGCAAGACTCTCTAAAAAAATAAAAATAAAAAGTAAATAGGAATTCATTTACTCTTAAATTAATCTAGTAATTAAATCCTCAGAATAGGTGTAAAGACCTAACATTGTCCCTGTCACGTAGTAGGTTTTCTTTTTTTCTTCTTCTTTTTTTATTTTTGTGACAGAGTCTCACTCTGTCGCCCAGGCTAGAGTACAGTGGCCTGATCTCGGGTCAGTGCAATCTCCACCTCTGAGGTTCGAGTGATTCTTGTACCTCAGCCTCTCAAGTAGCTGGGATTACAGGTGAGTGCCACCATGCCTGGCTAATTTTTTTTGCATTTTTAGTAGAGACGGGGTTTCACCATTTTGACCAGGCTGGTCTCAAACTCCTGAAATCAAGTGATCTGCCCACCTCGGCCTCCCAAAGTGATGGGATTACAGGCATGAGCCACCGTGCCCGGCCGTAGGTTTTCAAAAATGTTCACCATCTCTTTTATTGTCCTAGCACCTGGGTTTCCCAGGTAGGGGAAGGGGTTACTATTCTTGATTGACCCCAAAATCTGAGGTATCCAAGAGGTAGGCGAGAGGGAGTGGCAAAGCAGTCGCCCCCATGGCCTGCAGCCTTCAGGTGCTGGGGAAACCTCAGCAGAGTGCCATGGGTCACTGAGTGCCTACTGTGTGCCAGCTACCACATGCTGTCAGCGGGGCGGCTGCTGCCAGGATATTTTTGTGCTCCCAGGAAACGGTTTCTTGGCTCCATTCTTGCTAGCTCTGTCTTCCATATGAGGTGCAAAGTTTCTTTCCAGAATGCCCAGACGTGGATGATCCCAGACCTTCAGCAATAGAGCGTTTCTTACTCCCATCCCTGTTCCCCGGCCGGAAGTCCAGAGCAGCAGGTGTTCAGAACAGTATCACTGCCACCACCTCCAGCCCCCTCGAACTCTCTGGCCCTGCTCAGTCTTGTCACCTCACAGAACCTTGGCTTTTTCAACGCAGAAGGAGGATAATGGTGCCCAGCTCCTCTCCAGCCTTTGGTCCTTGTCTGACTCTAACTCCTCACACCTGAGACCTGGTACTCCTCCTTGTCCCTTCCTCCCTGTGTCCAGACCATCTCCAAGTCCTGTGAGTTTTACCAATAATCCCTAAATATTTCCAAAATCTGACCATCTCCTCATCTCCACCACCACCATTCTGGTCTAGGCAAGTCATTCCTCCCCAGGATGGCTGCAAGGTATTCCTGTGGTCTCAGGAAGTGATACTGCTCCCTCCTCCCAGGACAGGTCAGATCATGTCACACCCCTAACCACACCCCTGCTGAAAAACCACCCACAACTCCTCCTTGGTGTTGAGTGAACTGACTTCCAACTAGGGTTGGCTGGGCCCTGCAAAGCTTGGTCCTTACCAGCTTCAGCCACATCTTGTTCCTTGCTGTAGCGACCTGAGCCTTTTTTATTTTCTAATTTTTTTTTTTAAAGATGGGGTTTCACCATGATGGCCAGGCTGGTCTTGAACTCCTGACCTCAGGTGATCCACCCACCTCGGCCTCCCAGAGTGCTGGGATTATAGGCATGAGCCACAGCACCTGGCCCTACCTGAACCTTTTAATTCTTTGAATGTACCATACTCTCTTCTGTCACAGGACATTTGCACACCCTGTCTCTTCTTCCTGCAGAGCCCTGCTCTACTCTCTAAAAGCCTTGCCTCATTCTGTCCTGTTCCCTCTGTTCTCCAATAAAGGATCGCCTTCTCCTGGATGCCCTTCCTGATCAGCAGCCCTGAGAGAGTCAGAGCCCCTGTTATACCCTCCTAGGCCACTGAATATTTTTTTTTTCATTTTTTATATTTTATTGAGACAGGGTCTTGCTCTTTCCTCCAGGCTGGAGTGCAGTGGTGTGCTCACAGCAGCCTGAATCTCTTTGGCTCAAGAAATCCTCCCACCCCAGACAAATTCAGAGAAACTGCTGTTCAAAAAAGAGAAAAAATAAATAAAAGAAAAAAAAATCCTCCCACCTCAGCTTCCTGGGTAGCTGGGACTACAGGCACGTACCACCATGCCTGTTTAATTTTTTTATTTTTGTAGAGATGAGGTCTCCCTGTGGTTGCCCAGGTTGGTCTCAAACTCCTGGGTTCAAGTGGTCCTTCCACCTCAGCCTCCCAAAGTGCTGGGATTACAGTAAATGCAAGCCACCGAGCCTGCCCAAGAAATTCTTATTGAGTATCTACTGTATGTCAGAGGCTGAGCTCACGGGAAACAATGTGAGTAGCCTCAGGCCAGGTGTGGTGGCTCAGGCCTGTAATTCCAGCACTTTGGGAGGCTCAGGTGGGAAGATCACTTGAACCCAGGAGTTTGAGACCAGCCTGGGCAACATAGGGGGACCCTGTCTCTACAAAAAAAAAAAAAAAAATTAGTCAGGCATGGTGGCACATATCTGTGGTCCCAGCAATTCATAAGGCTGAGGGAGGATCGCTTGAGCCTGGGAGGCTGAGGCTGCAGTGAGCCATGATTGTGCCACTGCACTCCAGCCTAAGTAACAGTGTAAGACCCTGCCTCAAAAAAAAAAAAAGAATTTGTTGAATGAATGATTGAATGAAGATTACTCTGAGTATCAAATAAAGAGAAAGAGGGAAATGGAGAGGGAATCAATGTTTGATGAGTTCTCACCATAGTACCAGGTGCTTGAGATATGTTGTCCTAATTTTTACAAATGACTCATTTTGTATTTGGAAAAAACCTGAAACTTGGAGAGGTTAGGTAACCTGGCCATAGTACACAGCTAATAAATGGTAAAGTTAGGATAAGAGCAGGGTCCGTTTAGCTCCAGCACTCACCATCTCCCCCTTTCTCCAGTCTACTTCCATTAAAAAGGTGAAGGGGGTATGTTTTGCGAATTCTAAAGTTGTAGATAAATAGATCATCCCCAGAACGACTTACCATCATAATAAAAGTTGTTGAGGGAAAAGGGAAGGGACTGGAAGGAGAAACTTTTGGGGCAATGGAAATGTCCTATATCAACATATAGGGATGATGGTAGAAGAGCATATATTTAGTGCAACTCATTGAAATATACACCTAAGATCTGTGAATTTCACTGTATGCAAATTTTCTCCTTTGAAAATTTTCCCTTTCGAAAACAGCTATACAAGGCATTATTGGTACAACTGGGGAAATTTGAATATATATACATTAGATAATATTATTGTATTAATGCTAAATTCTTGGATGTTACTGTGTGATCCAGCAATTCACTCCTAGCTACACACCCGAGATGATTCAAAACACAGCCACACAAAAACTTGTACGTGAACGTGAGTAGAAACAACACAAATGTCCGTGAACTGATGAATGAAAGAATAAAATATGCTAGCAATGTTTTAAAGAATAGGCTTTTAACAAATGGCGCTGAAACAGCTGGGCTTCCATGCAGAAAAATGAATCTAGACATAGACCTTACATCCATCCTTCACAAAACTTAAATGTATTACAGACTTGAATGTAAGATGCAAAACTATAAAACCCCTGGAAGATTCCATAGAAAATAAATAGAAGAAATCTACATGACAGTGGGTTTGGTGATGACTTTTAGATACAACACCAAAGCTATGATCCATGAAAGGAAAAAATGATAAGCTAGCCTTCAGAAACATGTAACATATTTGCTCTACCAAAAACAATGTTGAGAGAATGAAAAAACAAACCACAGATTGGGAGGAAATGTTTGCAAAAGACATATCTGAGAGAGGACTGCTATCCAAAATCCTCAAAGACTTCTTAAAACTCTACAACAAGAAAACAAAACAAACAACAACAACAAAGATTAAAAAGGGGCCAAACCTTAGACACCTCACCACAAAAGGTATACAGACAGCAGCTGGGTGTGGTGGCTCACACGTGTAAACCTCGCACTTCGGGTTTTTTTTTTTTTTTTTTTTTTGAGATGGAGTCTCGCTCTGTCTCCCAGGCTGGAGTGTAGTGGCACAGTCTCGGCTCCCTGCAACCTCCGCCTCCCAGGTTCAAGTGATTCTCCTGCCTCAGCCTCCAGAGTAACTGGGATTAAAGGCACACATCACCATACCCAGCTAATTTTTGTACTTTTTAGTGGAGATGTGCTTTCACCATGTCAGCCAGGCTGGTCTGGAACTCTTAACCTCAAGTGATCTGCCCACCTTGGTCTCCCAAAGTGCTGGGATTACAGGCATGATCCACCACGCCTGGCCTATCCTAGCACTTTGGGAGGCCAAGGTGGGAGAATTCCCTGAGCTCAGGAGTTCAAGACCAGTCTGGGCAACATAGCAAGACCTCATCTCTACAAAAAATCAAAAGATGAACTGAGCATGATGGTTTGCACCTGTATTCCCAGCTACTCAGGAGGTTAAGGTGAAAGGATCATTTCAGCCTGGGAAGTTGAGGCTGCAATGAGCCATGATTGTGCCACTGCACTCTAGCCTGGGTGAGAGAATTAGGGAAAAAAAAAAAAAAGGAAATACAGATGGCAAATAAGCATATGAAAAGATGGTCCACATTATATGTTATGAAAGAAATGCAAATTAAAACAACAATGAGATACCACTACACACCTATTACAATGGCCAAAATCTAAAACCCTGACAACACCAAATGCTGACGAGGATGTGGAGCAACAGGAATGCTCTTTCTTTGCTGGTGGGAATGCAAAATGTCTTTGGAAGATAGTGTGGTAGTTTCTTACAAAATTTAACATACTGTTATATCATATACTCCAGCAATCTCATTCCTTGGTATTTACCAAATGAATTGAAAATTTACGTTCACACAGAAACTACACACAGATGTTTGCAGAAGTTTTATGCATAATTGTCAAAACTTAGATGTCTTTCAGCAGGTAAATGGATAAATAAGCTGTAGCATATCCAGATAACAGAATATTATCCAGTACTAAAAAGAAATGAGCAGCCAGGCACTGTGGCTCACACCTGTAATCCCAGCACTTTGGGAGGCAGAGGCAACATAGTGGGACCCCATCGCTACAAAATACAAAAATTAGTTGGGCATGGTGGCTCGTGCCTGTGGTCCCAGCTGCTCGGGAGACCGAGGTGGGAGGACTGCTTGAGCCCAGGAGGTCGAGGCAACAGAGACCTTGTCTCAAGAAAAAAAAGAAAAAGAAAAAGAAGAAAAGAAAAAAAGAGAGAAATGAGCTATCAAACTATGAAAAGACAGGATGGAAACTTACATGTATGTTAGTGAAAGAAAACAGTATGAAAAGACTGTATGACTCCAACTATACAGCATTTTGAAAAAAGCAAAACTATGGAGACAGACAGTAAAAAGATTAGTGTTTTCCAGGGTTAGGAGGGAAGGAGGGATGGACAGGTGGAGCACATAGGCTTTTCAGGGAAGTGAAACTACTCCGTGTGATACTACAACGGTGGATACATGTCAATATACGTTTGTCCAAACCCATAGGATGTACAACAGTAAACCCTAATGTAAACTATGGACTTGGGGTGATGATATATCAGTGCAGGTTCATTAACTATAACAGAGGTTTTAATACTTTGGTGAGGAATGTTGAAAATGGAGGAGGCTATGAGGGGGTACAGGGTATATGGGATAGCTGTGCATCTTCTGCTCACTTTTGCTATGAGCCTAAAACTGTGGTAAAAATAAAATAAGTAGAAAGAAGATGCATAAATTATTTTCAAAGACAAATAAAAAGAAAATCTCCATCTGAAAATAAAATGTGGTCTAGCCATACAAGAGAATATTATTTGGCAATAAAAAAAAAAAGACACAGTGAAAAACAACATTCAAATGGAAATTTATAGCTGTAAACCGCCACGTTGAAAAAAAAGAGCGAGACTGGGCAGCACAGTGAGGCCTCATCTCTACAAAAAATAAAATTAGCCGGGTGAGGCGCATGCCTGTGTACCAGCTACTTGGGAGGCTGAGGTGGGAGGATCTCTTGAACCCAGGAGGTCGGCGCTGCATGTGAGCTATGATTACACCACTGCACTCTAGCCTGGGTGACAGAGCAAGGTCCCTGTCTTAAAAAAAAAAAAAAATAGGCCAGGTATGGTGTTTCACATCTGTAATCTCAGCACTTTGGGAGGCCGAGGCAGGTGGATCAGGAGGTCAGGAGCTCAAGACCAGCTTGGCCATGTTAGTGAAACCCTGTCTCTACTAAAAATACAAAAATCAGCTGGGCGTGGTAGAAGGTGCTTATAGTCTCAGCTACTCAGGAGGCTGAGGCAGAGAATTGCTTGAACCCAGGAGGCGGAGGTTGCAATGAGCCGAGATCGTGCCACTGCATTCCAGCCTGGGCAACAAAGCAAGAATCCATCTCAAAAAAAGAAAAAGAAAAAAAAGAAATTTCACATAAATGGAATCATACAGTGTGACAGCATGTGTGCCTCTGTGCCTGGCTCTTTTCTCTTAGCACAGTCTTTGCGCTTCATCTGTGTCGCTCTGTGCACCGGCGCTGTGTTTCCTGTGTTGCAGAGGAGTATTCCATTTTATGGATGGATGACATTTTGTTTATCCACTTACATTCTGGGCTTTTGGATTGCTTCCAGTTTTTGTCTGCAGAAGAACGCTGCTGTCAGTATTTGCATACAAGTCCCCAGCTACTCGGGAGGCTGAGGCAGGAGGATGGTTTGAAGGCAGGAGCTCAAGACTGGCCTGGGCAACGCAGTAAGACCCTGTGATCTAAACAAATAAATGAGCCAGGCATGGTGGCACGCATCTCCAGTCCCAGCTACTTGGAGGCTGACGCAGGAGGATGGATTGAGCCTAGGAATTTGAAAAAAATGCATCCAAGTCTTGGTGTGGATATACATTTTCACTTCACTAGGGTAGATGCCTGGATACCCAGGAGTGGAACTGCTGGATTGTATGCTAAGTGCGTGCTTCACCTCTTGCAAAACTGCCAAACTGTTTTCAAAAGTGGCTGTATCACTTTACATTTTCACCAGCAGTGTATGAGATGGCCCCAAGTCTGTCTTTTCTTGACCCACATGCTCTCAGGATTTAGGCTGGATGCCTGGTATGTATTAGGTTGGTGCAAAAGTAATTGCGGTTTTTGCCATTACTTCTCATAGTAAGTATCCAGTAGAGTGAATGTTGGCTGAATTGACATGTGGTTAAGCTCCTACTGTGAGCCTAATACTGTGCTGATCCTGGTGCCTGAATGACTGCGTGCGAGGTACCCAGTGGCTGTCCCGTGGGGTTGATGTTGAACCGGCAGAACACTGTATACCCAGACTACTGTTTTTAGTGGGACACTCTCCCCCAAAGACCCTTGCTACATGAAGCCCTTGGCTTTCCGGGAAGGTGATAGTGGAATGAACCCCAAGAAGAATGGAATGGTTGTGCAATGTCTGTAAAAGGCTGTTGAAGAGATTGTTCACACAGCAGCACCTATGTGACAAGTCCTTTTTTTTTTTATTGGAGACAGAGTCTTGCTCTGTGGCCCAGGCTGGAGTGCAGTGACGCGATCTTGGCTCACTGCAAACTCCACCTCCCGGGTTCAAGCGATCCTCCTGCCTCAGCCTTCTGAGTGGCTGGGATTACAGGTGTGTGCCACCACACCCTGCTAATTATTGTATTTTCAGTAGAGACGGGGTTTCTCCATGTTGGCCAGTCTTGTCTCAAAGTCCTGACCTCAGGTGATCCACCCACCTCAGCCTCCCAGAGTGCTGGGATTACAGGCATGAGACACTGTGTCCGGCCAACAAATCCTTTTTGTTTATTAGCACCAGAGTAAAGAGCATTCCTTATTTATTTATTTTAAGAACCAGGGTCTTGCTCTGTTGCCCAGGCTGGAGTGCAGTGGCATGATCACGGCTCCCTGCAGTCTTAACCTCCCCAGGATCA
>PVKP010024628.1:0-34579 GCA_004027715.1 Plecturocebus donacophilus
TTAGGAATGCTATTGCTGAGTTGTATGGTAAATCTATGTTTCATTTTATAAGAATCTCCAAGCTAGTTTCCAAACTGGCAGTACCGTTTTGCATTTCCACCAACAACGAATGAAAGTCTCTATTGCTATACATCCTCTCCAGCATTTGATATGGCCAGATTAAAAAAATTAGCCATACAAAATAGGTATGAAAGTGTCTTTTAGGCTGGGCATGGCAGCTCACGCCCGTAATCCCAGCACTTTGGGAGGTCGAGGCAGGTGGATCACCTGAGGTCAGGAGTTCGAGACCAACCTGGCCAACATGGTGAAACCCTATCTCTACTAAAAATACAAAAATTAGCTGGGCGGGGTGACACATGCCTGTAGTGCCAGCTACTTGGGAGGCTAAGGTGGGAGAATCACTTGAACCCAGGAGGCAGAGGTTGCAGTGAGCTGAGATCAAACCACCGTGCTCCAACCTGGCTGATAATAGTGAAACTCCATCTCAAAAAAAAAAAAAAGAAAAAAGCTGTCTTTTAATACTTAGCATTACAGGTAAATAGGCCTATGTATTTACCTGTAAATAAACTATTTTTCATTTTCTAAGAATTTGCAGATATTTTAACGCTAGAATATTTGAAGTTTCGTCTGCATATTTATACGTGCCCCCTAACCCTCACCCCAACACCATCTTTCTGATATGAAAAAACTCAAATATTTCTAAGATCTAAAAATTTTGTGCTTATATGTTGGAAGTTTTACTTTTCCTCCACCCATCTGCTGATGGGATTCCATTATATGGAATTTTAATCACCTATACTCTTTTATATATATATATATATACTGATGGTTTGCATTCTTTGATTTTTGCTTTATGCCTTATGAAATTTCTCAAGGGAGTCCCTAAATCACTATATATATGTTTTGAATCAGTGTTTTACTGAATTTGTTGAGTTTATATTGAGGAATTTTTGGATGTGTGTGTTTTTTAGTTATAATAGTTCCTTTTGTATAACAGCTTTCACTTAATTTATGAAGGCAATACGCTGAATATACTTCATAGAGTATTTAAAGCACTAATATCATCTTAATTATTTATTGGAGGCCATTGGTTCTGAATGCTGATTGGACTACCCTCTTCTTTTTGAGTTGCCCATATTATTTGGTAATTTTAATGTATCTATTCAAATTAATGAATAAAGGTTAGTTTTATTAGGATCAGTGTCTAATATGAATGTTCTTATTGTATTTCCAGAGCACTCCTGGATTTCTTCTTGCATAGCTTTCTCTGATCATGCCTTCCTGGGAAATGTGAGTGGATGGGTCTAAGCCAATTAATATATTTTGTTTCAGATACAGAGGGGTATGTTGAGGCATTCTAAGACAAGGTCATTGGCTTAGGTGCACTGTAAAATCAAAGCTGGTAATTCACTTATTGTGTTGTCTGTAGCAAGTAAACGATCCAAACAACACATGATTTTGTCTATAGCTCCATCTGTGGTTCTGGAAACTATTATATTTGCTTCTCACAGACAATTCCTAACTGATTCAGTCTCTGGAAACTATTATATTTGCTTCTCACAAACAATTCCTAACTGTTTCAGTCTCAGCCTGTGGTAGTAAAGTCTAAAGATTGGTCTTAAATCGTTAGTTTTTTTTTTTTTTTTTTTTTTTTTTTGAGACAGTTTTGCTCTTTTGTCCAAGCTAGAGTCCGGTGGCACGACCTTGGCTCACTGCAATCTCTGCCTTTCACTTTCAAGCGATTCTCCTGCTCAGCCTTCTGAGTAGCTGGGATTACAGATGCCCGCCATAGGCAATTAAAAGTAGGGATAGAGACCAAGACTCTTGTGTTAGTTTCCTAGGCTGCCATAACTAATGACCACAAACTGCATGACTTAAAAGAGCAGAAATTTGTTCCGCCACAGTTATGGAAGATAGACGTCCCAAATTAATGTATCAGCAGAGTTGATTTCTTCTGGAGCCTCGGAGGCAGAATCTGTTCCACACCTGTCTCCTAACTCCTGGTGGTTGCCAGCAATCCTTGGCACATTTTGGCTTGTCAATGCATCACTCCAATTCCACCTTCATCTTCAAATGGTGTTTTCCCTTGTGTCTATGTCCTTGGGTTTAAATTTTCCTCTTCTAACAAGGACGCTCATCATATAGAATTTAATCCAGTGTGGCCTCAGCTTAACTCGAATACATCTGTACACACACTATTTCCAAATGAGACCACTTTCACAGATTCTGCATGAACATAACTTCTAGGAAGGCACTATCAAACCCAGTAAAAATTTTTACTTATATATATATATATGTTTTATATATATATGTGTGTGTGTATATATATATATATATATATGTATATATATATATATATATATATGTTTATTTGTTTTGTTTCGTTTTTTGAGACAGAGTCGCACTCTGTTGCCTAGGCTGGAGTTCAGCAGCATGATCTTGGCTCACTGCAACCTTCGCCTCCCAGGTTCAAGCGATTCTCCTGCCTCAGCCTCCTGAGTAGCTGAGATTACAGGCATGTGCCACCACATCCAGCTACTTTTTAAAATTTTTAGTAGAGACATGGTTTCACCATGTTGCTCAGGCTGGTCTCGAACTCCTGAGCTCAGGCAATCCGCCAGCCTTGGCCTCCCAAAGTGCTAGGATTACCGACATGAGCCACCACACCCAGCCTAAAACCAGTACGAATGTTAAGTGATTGATTTCACATTCAATTTTGGCCAAAAACCAAGAAGCAATAGGGACTGATTTCATGCTCTGCTCGGAGGAGCCCCAATTTAACAAGTCCTTCTCTTCCTTTATGGCAGTTAAATCAAGTAACGCCTGGTGAATGTATGTGGCAGCGGACCTCATAGTACACAAACTGATTTCTAAGCTTCCCTCCTGCCAACCGTTCCAGACTCCCCTTGCTTCTCTACTCTGCCATTCTGGGATGGGAAAGGGGGACTCATGGGAGTCTCCCTTTGCTTTGGTTAAATGCCTGACTTGGGTCCTGTAAACTTATTTCTGGATCTTAGACATGATTTGCTTAATATGATAAAAAAAAAATCCTTTAAGTTTTTATTCTATCATTTGAACTTTTCTCTGTTTTTCTTTGCTTACAGGTAGTTTATTTCTTTATTTTCTTATTTTTCTATTTCTTTGGTCATGTCAGCAAAACATCAGTGACATGGTTTGATTTGAATTTTAGGAAGATAAATTTGTAGGAAATTACTCTGTTTAGTTGCTATCTTCATAGATATTGAAGGCAGACCCTTATTCATCTTTTACAGGGTTCTAGTGCTTTGCACAGAGCAGGCATTCAATGAGTATTTTTTAAAGAATTCATAATTATAGGCATTAAATATTACCCATCAGCAAAGGGAAATTTTGGAGAGTGGAAAACTTTTCATGGACTTCTGCAATTACGTGGCACTCCAAATTGATAAGATTAAGACAAATGGAGATGAGACTACAGGGAAGAAATGAATGTATACTGAATGCTATCATATGGCAAGAACTACAAAAGGGTCACTTTGAAAGTGATTTAGCTCCCATAACAATACCGTGAGACCAGAATTTCTCTCATTTTATAAATAAGGAAATGGGATTACAAAGTTGAGTAACTTTTTCAAGATTACACAGCTATTAGGTTGGTACAAAAGTATTTGTGTTTTTTGTTATTAAAAGTAATGGCAAAAACTGCAATTACCTTTGTACCAGCCTAATAAATACTTTTGTGGAATTCACTGGCTTATTGGATATTTCTGTAGAACCCATGGCTAATTTTATAATTTAGAAATTCCCTCCATTCTATAATTCAGAAATTCCCTCCATTCAACTATTCTATAAGACCCAGGACAAAATCAAGGTAGATCCACTGAGCAACAACAGAGCCCTGACCACTTGACATGGAATGAGGAACCTGAGATTTCCCAAGCTGGCCTTCTTAGGCCACACCTTCTCCATTAGTTTGTTTATAATTCCCATCCAGATTCTTTCTAAAAGTAACATTTGGGGAGTGATTAATATGTGTCAGGCATTGTTTTGTGCTGGCTCCGGCAACCTTAGGAAAACACATGCATCACATGTTTGAAGAGGTCATTCTGTTTTTCAGGAAGGATGAGATAGCTTTGCTGATAAGCTCAATGGTAATATCAATTTCTCAGGTCAATTGATGGACTTCCACAAAGCTAAGAAAGAAAAGTGGTATGATGATGAAAACAGAATGGTGATGAGTGGGTGAAGAAAAGAATACCTTGTCCACATGAACTCGAAGCTGGTGAGCACCAATCAATTGAGTAAGTTTGTTGGCAATTTCCATCCAAGGTCTATAATGATCTGGAAGTTCTTTCTGCATTTAAAATAGAAACATATAAATATTTTAGACCTCTCTGGAAAGGGGCTTTTGGGGGTAGCTATTTTCAGATTTCAGTCTTCAGGAGAAGTCGTCAGTGCAATTTAACTAACATCGAGGATGCACCATATGTTAGGTAGGCCCTGTGCTAAGCACCTCAGATACACAGATGACTAAGGAGCGTATGCTTCAGTAAGGGAAAAAAACTCATTAGTTAGATATATGCCAATGCAGTAAAATATGTTTAATTACTGATATGTGTGTAAGCCAAAGAACTTGCAAAGAAGAGGAAGTAGTTAATTCAGTCCACTGTTGTGAGGAATTAAAGGGAAATATACATAAAAATGTGACAGTTGAACCCAGTTTTTGAAGCGGAAATGACTTTTTTGGATAGAGATGTGAAGAAGGGAAGGTAGTAAAAGTAAGGGGGATAGCAGATAAACAGATGTAGGTGCTTCGCTGGGAAACAATGTTACTCAATGTTGCTAAAATATAAAACTCAAGAGAAAGTGAAGAGGCAGGAGGCAGACAAATGCCTAGGCAAGTAGGGAAGGGTCCCTGGGGAAACCCACCTTCAAGCATAAAACAGTCTGAAGATTGAAATATCAACTGCTGGTCCCAGATGAAACCTGTGACCCAGAGGGAGAACTTCCCCTGTTTGCCCACCCTTTCCCAATTGATTCTTTCTGAATAATGTCTTTTAATCAATTGGATGTTGCCTTTTCTGATACTACCTACGGCTTGCCTGGGCATGCCCATGTGTGTACTAGGAAAACCCGTGGAACCACCAGGAATTTGTGCCTTATGCTGGGGAGGAGCCTAGCCTTTTCAGCTCATGTGTGAAAGTCCTGGTACTCCATTGTAAGGTGGGAGCCTGCTAGCGGAACCCCTGTCTTTGCTGAGAGCTCCCCTTTTGCTTAATAAATTCTGTCATCCTCACCCTTCACTGTGTCTACCTGCCTAATTTTTCCTGGTCGTGAGACAAGCTCCTGGATTTTGCTGAGCTAAGGAGCAGAAAATCTTGTAGCAAAAGGATGTTGAAAGATGAGCCTAGAAAGTTACATGAAATGTGCTGTGTGTAGAATATATGAATTTTCCCTTTATTTAAGTTGGTGATATGGTTTGATTTGAATTTTAGGAAGATAAATTTGTAGAACTTTAAGATATAAAGTCAGATAAGGAAGCCTTTAAAATACTGTTCAAGAACTAAACTTAGGCAATGACAGTGAATTTGGAAAGGAGAAGTCATATATTCAAGATATATTGGGAAAATGCAATTGAAATTATGTAATGATTAAATTTGGGGCTGGGAGCTTAGGGCAAGAAAATCACTAGCCCAACAGCTCCATTATGTGCCCACTCTGGGCCCATGGTTTAGCCAAGGAAGACATACTCTGAATTTCAGTGACCCCCAACTCTAACTAACCCAAGAGATAGAAAACTACATTAATTTTTGTGAATTTTCATTTGAACCCAGCCTCTCTTATTTGTTTACATACTAAGTATGGTTGTTTTTACATTACAGCAGTAGAGTTTGTACTTGCAACAGAAACCATCCAGTAGTCAAGCTTAAAGCGCTAAGTATTTGGCCCTTCAGAAAAAGTTTACCAATCTCTGATTTATCCCCGCGATCTGGGGCTCATTGCTCAGTGTATAACCTGCACAACTGAATTTGTGGGTTAAGAAGAAGAGGAAGTGAGGATGATTTCCAAGTTTATGAATTAGGTGAGCAAATGAATGGATGGAAACACGAATTGAGACAGAAATGCAGGTTAAAGTCAAAGAGTGGGGATAAAGATATTAAATTCATCTTTAACTATATTGAGTTAAATTACCCATGGAATCAAAAGATATGACTGTACTGAGAAGTTGGCTACACATTTTAAAGTTCAAAAGAAAAGTCATATTAGAAATATACAATTCAGGCTGGGCATGGTGGCTCATGCCTGTAATCCCAGCACTTTGGAAGGCCAAGGATGGTGGATCATGAGGAGTTTGTAACCAGCCTGACCAACATGATGAAATCCAATCTCTACTAAAAATACAAAGTTAACCAGATGTGGTAGTGCATGCTTGTAATCCCAGCTACTAGGGAGGCTGGGGTAGAAGAATTGCTTGAACCCAGGAGGCAGAGGTTGCAGTGAGCTGAGATAGTGCCACTGCATTTCAGCCTGGGTAACAGAGAAAGACTCTGTCTCAAAAAAAAGAAATACACAATTTGAAAGTGTAACTACTGTGAAAACCCTACATTGTGGTTAAAACCACAAGAGTGTGTAAAGCCATTTGAGAGAATATGAAAAGTGAAAGGAGAAGAAGCCTAGATTAGTACAACGGGGAATATTCACACGGCAGGTAGAGGAACTGATTCCAGCAATACAGGTCAAAAACACAATGACGGAGGTTCAATGAGCCTGAATAGAATTCAAGACAGTAGAGCATTTCACAGAAGTGGAGGATCATCCGGTCAAATGCATCATTACGGAGTTAAAGTAAGATTGCCCTCTTTTAAAAAAAAAAAAGAACAATATTAGGAAGTCGCAAATAGTTTATCTGTGTATGTTTAATAGGAATTTATGTCAGGGTCATAAAAGCAGGATTCAAAAGTTAGTGTGCTGAGGAAGTAGAAAAATAGAGAAAATGTATATTATTTCTGAAGAAAAGCCATAAGGCAGTAAGGAATTTGCATTTGAGAGAGATCTTTTAAAAACGAGATACCTGAGGCCAGGCACAGTGGCTCACACCTGTAATCCCAGCACTTTGGGAGGCCAAGCTGGATGGATCATGAGGTCAGGACTTCAAGACCAACCCGGCCAAGAAGGTGAAACCGCCATCTCTACTAAAAATACAAAAATTAATTGGGCGTGGTGGCAGTCACCTATAATCCCAGCTACTGGGGAGGCTGAGGCAGGGAATCTCTTGAACCTGGAGGCAGAGGTTGCAGTGAGCTGGGATCACACCACAGCACTCCAGCCTGGGCGACAGGGTGAGACTCTGTCTCAAAAGAAAGAGAGAAACCTGAACAGTTTATACTTGGCTATTGCAAGAGGAAGAGACTGCAGACAAAGGAGAGAGGAGAGTAATTGAATGCAGAATGAGCAAAGGGCAAAGGACAGGAAGAAGGGAAGGAGGAGAGGGAGAGCCAGAATGGAACGTCTGTCCTTGCAGCCGTAGAAGGAGAAGATCTGGAGTTTAAAGGAGTTCACTTTTTATGGACTCAATTTATCAGCAGATGGGAGTGAAGATCAAGTTGTGTGAGTTGAGATAGGGGTGGGTGTGAAACTAATTACAGAGGGGAAAAGATCAGGGAGCTCAACCTAAACATACAAATGACATGAAAGGCCCATGAGAAACCAGGGAAGTCTGAAAACTGTAAACGTGAAGAAGTATAGACCTACAAATTACTCATAATTCACCTGGAAGTCTTCTGTCCCTGAGGATCTGAGACAAACCTGGGTTTAAGCTCCTAATTAATTCACAACTGGGTGTGTCCAACAGCCTATTCACAGTCTCTGACTTATTTATTGGTTTTGTTTTTTTGAGACAGAGTCTCACTCTAGGCTGGAGTGCAGTGGCACGATCTTGGCTCACTACAACTTCCGCCTCCTGGGTTCAAACAATTCTCCTTCTTCAGCCTCCCAAGTAGTTGGGATTATAGGCATTCGGCACCAGCCCGGCTCACTTTTGTAATTTTAGTAGAGATGGGGTTTTGCCGTGTTGGCCAGGCTGGTCTCGAACTCCTGACCTCAGGTGATCCACCTGCCTCAGCCTCCCAAAGTGCTGGGATTATAGGTGTGAACTACCATAGCTAGCCTGATTTCTTCGAGTGATTGCTTAAACCTGGGAGGCAGAGGTTGCAGTGAACTGAGATCATGACACTACACTCCAGCCTGGGCAACAGAGCAAGACTCTGTCTCCCCCAAAAATTAGCTGGGCATGGTAGCAGGCACCTGTAATCCCAGCTTGGTAGGCTGAGGCAGGAGAATCACCTGAACCTGGGAGGTAGAGACTGTAGTCAGCTGAGATCAAGCCACTGCCCTACAGCCTGGGCAAGAGAGCAAGACTCTGTCTCAAAAAATAAAATAAAATAAAATATCTGCTTTCTTTTCTTCAACTAGCTGCGAAGAAATAATAAAATAAAATAAAATAAACGAGGTAAATATCAACAGGAAACTTGGGTGACAATATTAACATCAGAAAAATTAGAATTTAAACTCGGAAAGATTAGAATTTGAAGGGATGATTTTAAATGAAATAAAAGGTTTAAGTTTTAATGGAAAGAAGCTGGTCTGACATCGCATCACAGTAAAGTTCAGGAGCGGGAGCTATTACACGCCCTGGTGAGCATCACAGGCACCCCGTAGGAAGAGTTTTAAAGAGCAGACTGTCAAGTTTTTATTTTCAATTTTACATTTTGTAGAAAAAGGATTCACTCTGTCATCAACACTGGAGTGTAGTGGTACAAATATAGCTTATTGTGACCTCAAACTCCTGGGCTCAAGCAGTCCTCCCACCTCAGCCTCCCAAGTAGCTGGGAACACAGGCATGTGGCATCATACACAGCGAATTCTTTTTTATTTTTGTAGTGATGGGGTCTCCACATGTTGCCCAGGCAGGTCTCAAACTCCTGACCTCATGTAATCCTCCTGTCTCAGACTGTCAAAGTGCTGAGATTACAGGCGTGAGCCACTGAGCCAGGCTAAAAAATTCAACTCTTAATGAACTGTAAGAGGCCGCTATGAATAAATTTTGCTAATACACTTGAAAATTTCAATTGAGTTTCCCTTTGGGAAATTGTAGAAAATCAAATTTTTATTTAGAAATAGAAAACCTAACTAGAACAATAAGCATAGAGGGATTAGAAAATGCGATTCCAAACACACAGCCTAAAATGTCTCTAGTCTGAAGAGCTGTGCTATATCAACAGACAGATGATCTGTTTCAGAAGACAGAAAAGCCTGAGAAAGCATCTAATTGGTCGAGCATGGTGGCTCATGTCTGTAATCCCAGCACTTTGGGAGGCCCAGGAGGGCAGACCACTTGAGATCAGGAGTTCAAGCCAACAGGGGGAAACCACGTCTGGCGGGCACCTGTAATTCCAGCTACTCAGGAGGCTGAGACAAGAGAATCGCTTGAACCCGGGAGGCAGATGTTGCAGTGAGCCGAGATCACACCATTACACTACAGCTTGGGCAACAAGAGAGAAACTCCACCTCAAATTAAAAAAAAAGAAAAAAGAAAAAAGAAGGAATCACTGAGGACTTAAATGCCAGAAGGTGAGGACTAGAATGTAATGTCTAGGAGTGGAGAGTTTTCACTTCTTTTTATCATGTCTGTATCCTAAGCAACTTCCTAAATGCCCTTAGGCATAGAAACCAGTGAATACGTTTTTGTTAAATGGGAAAAATAAAATGCCAAGAAAAATTCTGAAAGAATAGAAAATTCAGAAATGGTTGCTGAGTTGAAACTAAAGAAATAGAACAAATGATATTAGATTGGGATGGCTATCGACCTCTAAATTAGCTAGCGATTGATTACAATTATTTTTAGGGACAAGATAGGGAGTTTTTGTACAAATGGTGTGATTTAAATTTAAACATCTAGGGTAGAAGAAATAAGTTTCTTTATTTCTTTATTTTTTATTTTTTCAGATGGAGTTTCACTCTTGTTGCTCAGGTTGATGTACAATGGTGCTATCTCGGTTCACTTCAACCTGTGCCTCCTGGCTTCAAGTGATTCTACTGTCCCAGCCTCCCTAATAGCTGCGATTACAGGCTCACGTAACCATGTCCAGCTAATTTCTTTGTATTTTTAGTAGAGACGAGGTTTCACCATATTGGCCAGGCTGATCTTGATCTCCTGACCTCAGGTGATCCATCCACCTCAGCTTTCCAAAGTGCTGGGATTACAGGCTTGTGCCACCATGCCTGGCTGAGAAAAGTTTTATGTATCAGTTGTATATCAAAATGTCCAATTCTATTTAAATTTCAATAATATATTATGCGAATGGGATTTGATATAACCAATAACATTGTGTTATAAAGACTGATTAATTTCATGCAAAGGTTTATTTTATAATATTGAATTAAAAAAAAAACAGAATATGCAGCCATAAAAAGGAATGAGTTCATGTCCTTTGCAGGAGCACGGATGAAGCTGGAAGCCATTACTCTCAGCAAACTAACACAGGAACAGAAAACCAAACACTGCATGTTCTCACTCATAAGTGGGAGCTGAACAATGAGAACGCATGGACACAGGGAGGGGAATATCACACACTGGGCCTGTCGGGGGTTGGGGAGTAAGGGGAGGGAGAGCATTAGGACAAATACCTAATGCATACAGGGCTTAAAATGTAGATGAGGGGTTGATAGGTGCAGCAAACCACCATGGTACATGTATACCTATGTAACAAACCTGCGCATACTGCTCATATATCCTAGAACTTAAATTTTAAAAAATTAAAAATATTGGTTTGGATGTGCAATAGGATTATAACTTTACAACTTTGCGAACAGACACACACACACCAGACATACACAAACTCCTACATAAATACTCTCTCCTTCCTTTTTTTTTCTTTTCTTTTTTTAAATTTGAGACAAGGTTTTGCTCTGTTGTCCAGGCTAGGGTGCAGTGGTGCAATCATAACTCACTGCAGCCTTGACCTCCTGGGCTCAGGGGATCCTCCCACTTCAGCCTCCCATGGAGTTGAGACCATTAGTTGCCATGCCTAATTTATTTTTTGCAGCGAAGCAGTCTCACTTTGTTTCCCAGGCTGGTCTTGAACTCCTGGGCTTAGGTGATCCTTCCGCCTTGGCCTCCTAAAGTGCTGGGATTACAGGTGCAAACTACCACTCCCAGCCTCTTAAATACTCTCAAACACCAAAGGTATTTTGATTCTGTGTTGGGGCTATGAATTATCAGTTGCATACCTTTCTAAATTTTCCAATTTTTAATTAATATATCTTTACTAATTTAATAAAAATCCTCACATTTAAAATATTTTTCCATGAAAATATTATGGCTAATGATGAGCCATCATGCTTTAGTAGTGTCCCAATTTCTAAAGAGAAATAATAAAAATAGGCCAGGCGTGGCGGCTCACTCCTGTAATCCCAGCACTTTGGGTGGCTGAGGTGGGTGCATCACTTGAGGTTAGGAGTTCAAGACCAGCCTGGCCAACATGGTGAACCATGTCTACAAAGAATGCAAAAATTATCTGGGTGTGGTGGCGGGTGCCTGTAATCCCAGCTACTCAGGAGGCTGAGGCAGGAGAATCGCTTGAATCCAGGAGGTAGAGGTTGGAGTGAGCAGAGATGGTGCCACTGCACTCCAGCCTGGACAACAAAAAGAGGCTCTGTCTCAAAAATAATAATAATAATAAAACAATCAGTAAAAATAAATATAAAGTAGAAATTTAAACACTAGACTTTCAATTTATGGGACTCATTAACTGGAGATGATATACAAGTGAAAGATTTCTATCGGTAATAGAGCCAGGAGATATTATTAAAAGTTGATTAATCTTTATAACAGTCATATTTCAAGTACTGAGGTCAGTTATGCTAGAGATTCTGAATGAACTATTCTAGGTAGAGCTCCAATATCAGTATTTTTAAAAACTCCCCAAGTACTTTTGCTATGTAGCCAGGAACAACAACTCGAAATTGCCTTGCATGTAACATTCTTTGAGGAAACTCTTCAAACACCAGATGCACTATGTCATTTATGGGAAGTGTTAAATCTAAACTCCAGGCCAGGCACGGTGGCTCACACCTGTAATCTCAGCACTTTGGAAGGCCAAGGTGGGAGGATCAAGAGGTCAGGAGTTCGAGACCAGCCTGGCCAACATGGTGAAACTCATCTCTACTAAAAATACAAAAATCAGAGGGGTGTGGTGGCACATGCCTGTAATCCCAGCTACTCAGGAGGCTGAGGCAGGAGAATCGCTTGAACCCGGGAGAGGAGGTTGCAGTGAGCAGAGATCGCACCACTGCACTCCAGCCTGGGTGACAGAGCGAGACACGGGAAAAAAAAATCTGAACTTCAGAGCCTCACATCCAAGGTCTCTCAGTTCTCATTCTTGTCTCCTATTGTAACCTTCTTGATGCCAAGATAATTTCCTTGTGTTCTCCATGTCTAAAGAGAAATTACCCCTCCCTCCAGAAACACACATCCATTCCCCCTCTACACATGTAGGGCACATGAAACATTTACGAGTATGAGTTGGTGGGGCACACATTTCCCACAATAAATGTTGGAGCTTGGAAAGGTCTGAACATTGATAGAAACAATGGAATAGAAGATTTGAAACCAAATCAGACTCCTTCCCCAAAACCAGAATTGTTTTTAGTCACTGTCTTGACCATGTTTTCTTCAGACACATTCAAGCAACTATCTGTAGTGAAAAACCTATTAAAATAGCATCTGAAAGAGATACCGAAGGAACTTCTCTGGGGCCACTGGACATGAAAGAACAGCCTCCCAATGCTGGCACTTGCCTTTCAACTAAAGGAAAGTAAGGTCTGGTGCCCCTTGAGCAGGGCAGCTGATTGCGATTCTCCATCTGCCCTTGCAACACTTCTGCCTGGTCATTTTAGTGGCTGGGTCTCTCCTTATCTATGAAGCAACCTGGGGCAGATTTTGATGAAAATGTCCTTCCCCTACATCTTCCCAGAAAGGGATGGTCATCGCAGTGAAAGAAAATTAAAAATGAAACAAGGAACTACCCTTTGAGAACTCTGGGGAAAATGATCATAACAGAGTAAAACCAGTTTCCCAAGGGACTGTTTTGCATTCAAGCTCAGGAATGGAAATTCCACCAACGAAACCAGAGCATATCAGGCAGGGAGTGTCACAACAAGAACTTGATGCTGTTAGTTTCTCATCTGTTTCCATAGTTATAAAAGAGGAAAGAGCAAAGAGGGGAACTCTACAACTGTGGATCTACTTCATGTTTAGCTAATTTGTAAGACTACTTTTCCACAGCTCAGTGTACATATTTAATCCCAATAAGAGCAATTTGTTCTTTTCTTCCTTTGGAACTAGGCAGGATATTCCTGAATTGTGTTAGACAGGAACTAGGCAGGATATTGCTGAATTGGGTTGGTGCTTGTTAAAAACTGAGCGGAGACTTTAACAAGCACTGGCTCAAGGTCAGAGGCTGCCTTCCGGTCCTTACACTAGATTTATGAAAGTGCTTTCACATTCATTCTCCATAGCTATCTAGTGGAGGTGGCGCCAGATCTCCATCCAGTAAATGTGAAAATTGAGGGTCAGGGGATGTTTGTGATTCACTCAAAGTCACAGGAGCTACTAAGTGCAACTTAGGGTGACCGACTCATCAGAATTGTCCCAGCACTTTCCTGATTTAGCAATGAGAGTCCTGCATGTCAGGAGAACAAATTGGGACACTTAGTCATCCTAGTGGCAGTGTCAGAGGCAACAGTCTGGTCCTCGGGATCACAACTCGACTGTGCATAATAATGTAGGAGTTACTAAGAAATTGTTTTTGGAACTGTGCGGTGGCTCACGACTGTAATCCCAGCACTTTGGGTCAGGAGATTGAGACCATTCTGACTAACACAATGAAACTCATCTCTAGTAAAGATACAAAAAAAAAAAAAAAAAAAAAAAAGAAAGAAAGAAAGAAAGAAAGAATGAAAGAAATTATTTTTAGACAGCTAGAAAGGGTAAAGGAGGTCTCAGTGGAATTTTCCTTTAATAAAAAGCAACAGGAAACCATTTCTTCTCTAAAAGCCGCCTGATAGATATGCGAACTAGTAGCTTTCATATGTAAACGCCAGCAGCTGTACCTGGAGCCAGGTACATTGAATATAGCCGTTGCTTTTCTCTCTTTCTTTTTTTTTTTTTTTCCTTTTTTGAGACAAAGTCTCACTTCATCCCCCAGTCAGGAGTGCAGTGGCAAGATCTTGGCTCACTGCAACCTCCACCTCCTGGGTTCAAGTGATTCTCCTGCCTCAGCCTCCCAAGTAGCTGGGATTACAGGTGCCCATCACCAGGCTAATTTTTGTATTTTTAGTAGAGACGGGATTTCACTATGTTGACCCGGCTGGTCTCGAACCCCTGACCTCGGTTGATCCGACCCCCTGGCCTCCCAAAGTGCTGGGATTACAAGCGTGATTACTGCACCTGGACCTCGGTCTCGTTTCCTTGTCACTAGGTGTGTAGATGTCATGGTCCCCTTCAGGGGATTAAACCAATCCCCTGGGCCCTGGGTAAATCAATCACTGCCTCTTCAAGCCTCTGTACAAAATCCATTGTCTTCTACCTCAAACCAGAGACCCTCTCTTGGGCTACCCATTCTCTCAGCCTAAGGAAGCCTTTTTGCTCTCTCTCTCTTCTTTGTCTATTAAACTTTCAGCTCCTAAACCCACTCCTCGTGTCATGAATCTTTCTTGGGGGAGACAGAGAACCAGCATATATACCCCAGACAACGGAGCCTTTTTCTTTTTCTTTTTTGAGACAGAGTCTCTCTGTCGCCCAGGCTGGAGTACAGTGGCACGACCTCTGCTCACTGCAGCCTCTGACTCCTTCGTTCAAGAATTCTCCTGCCTTGGCCTCCCGAATAGCGGCTACTACAGGCACCCGCCACCACGCCCGGCCAATTTTTGTATTTTTAGTAGAGACGGGGGTTGCGCCATGTGGGCCCACCTGGTCTCGAACTCCTGACCCTCAAGTGATCCACCCTCCTCTGCCTCCCAAAGTGCTAGGATTACAGGCATGAGCCAAGACCTCCAGCCTGGATCCCAAGATTTTTAACTGAGTGACCTTGGCGCGCATTTAGGATACAATAATAATACTAATAATAACAAGTCAAGAGCTACAAGCAGGACGAGTTCTGCTTTTGGCACTCATGACTTTGAGCAAATAATTTCCTTTGGATTTCAGCTAGCTCGGATGTACAAAGAGGGGCTGACACCGATGGTCTGTAAATGCTTTGATAGTTTTAATGTTCTAGGCTTGGACCACACCAGATGAGAAAAACAGTGTTGATAAGGGCTAAATGATGAAACAGAATTGCATTACAGGTTGAACCCTAAGTAGAATTAAGAAAGAGGTATTGTTTGTTATCAAGGTTTCCTTCCTCTTTCCAGAAATTTCTGCTTGGACTTAATCCTTCTTATCAGCCCTGAAAGCACCCAAGTTTCCTCATGTTCTCTTTTTTCTTCCACTAGCCAGTCAAGATAAACTAATTTACCTCCAAATGTCAGTGCTAGTGATCCAGAACAGTTTGTAAGTAAGCCCTCCTGGAGAGATCTGCATTACAAACATGTAGTCATGCAAAGGAGAAAATATGTAACAGAAATTCCAGGTATTCTGTTGAAGGAGCTTGAGTCTTGCTGTGACCTTAGCTCATGTACCTTGGAAGTATCATGTACCAGTTGCTGAGGTTCTATTTATTCTTATAATTTATCTCTACTTAGTTCGCTCTTTTTCTTGATAACTACAGATTCGCTTATAATTTCTCTGGCCTAACTGACAATCTAGTCAAAAGAAATGGAAACAAAAAATATTCCATTTGACTTGTTCTCTGTGGTATCTGTTACGTACCTTTTGATGGTAATGATAATCTATATTCTTCGAAGCATCTTTCTCAGGTTATATTGCATGTCTCCTAATATTTCACATATATTTTTAAAAAATAAACCAACCACCATCTCAAGAAACATATTCTGACCTGCTCCAAGGCTCTACCCTTACCAGAGAATCTGGAAGAAGAAAGCCATACTCTTCTGATATGTGGTATCTTTCCAAAGACAATGGCAGTGTTGTCTTCACATTTGGTCTTTGGGCCTCCATTATTTTGTTTGAAGTATCTGCACGGAAGGTGTCACTGAAGAATCAACTGCTCCTAATATGTTAAACACCCAGATTGCATCCTTCGGTTGCAATTAGTTGCGCAGTGTCTCAGCCACAGGGGAGAACTTTGCCCTGAGGCTGAATTCCAGATTGTCATGGACTTTCCTGAGACAGGGCTGAGTAAATGATTTTTAACATGCCAATTGAACAAACAGACAAACCAAACAAACTCAAAGAAAATTCCTCCTTTTCTCTCACACAGCAGTATGAGAAAAGTGGTTTTAACCCCAGAGACATTTGTTCCACAGTGGAAAAGGAGAAATGTGCTAGACCTGTGGTCATGACTTATCAAACCTGTACTCTAATAGGAACCTGATCCATCACGAACTTTAACAAATGGGTCAGAGTTATTCGAAATGGAGTAGTCTATTAAAATTAGAAGTTACATGCAGACAATTATTTCAGTGATCTGTGGTGAGCAGGGAGGGGAGAAAGGGCCTATCAGAAGCTCAGAGGGTGTTGTATATAGTTTGAGCAACATAGTCTAAGATTATGGTTGATTTAAGAAATAACAATAACTTTTTGAAATATTTGATCACATTAAAGAAAAATATATGTTTTCTAAGTTTAGCAAATGAGATAATAAATACTAACAAACTTGAAAGTAGCATGAACGTATTATTTAATTCACCACTCTACTTTTTTTTGAGATGCACTTTCGCTCTTGTTGCTCAGGCTGGAGTGCAGTGGCATGATCTTGGCTCACTGCAACCTCTGTTTCCCAGGCTCAAGTGATTCTCCTGCCTCAGCCTCCCAAATATTTGAAACTACAGGCACCTGCCACCATACCCAGCTAATTTTTTTGTATTTTAGTAAAGACGGGGTTTCGCCATGTTGACCAGGCTGGTCTCGAACTCCTGACCTCAGGTGATCCACCCTTGGCCTCCCAACGTGCTGGGATTACAGGCATGAGCCACCATGCCCAGCCTCAATCCTCTACTTCTACCAAACAACTTTTAAGTCCCTACCACTAAGATAAGTGATTTCACTTATGAAGTGGGTACTACTGTAACTGCTTAATGAATTCACCTTGCCCACTGACTAGACTGAGCCAATTTATCAAGACAGGAGATTTACAATAGAGAAAGAGCAATTCACACAAGCAGGTTGTGTGGGAGACTGGAGTTTTATTATGACTCAAATCAGTGTCCATAAATATTCATTCAAGGAGCAGATTTTTTTTTTTTTTATTTTTTATTTATTGAAATGGAGCTCCATGGCCTAGCTGGAGTGCCTTGGCACAATCTCAGCTCACTGAAACCTCCACCTCCTGGGTTCAAGCGAGTCTCTTGCCTCAGCCTCTTGAGTAGCTGAGATTACAGGCACGTGCCACCACATCTGGTTATTTTTTTTTTTTAGTAGAGATGGGGTTTCACCATATTGACCAGGTGGTTTCGAACTCCCGACCTTGTAATCCACCTGCTTTGGCCTCCCCAAGTGCTAGAATTACAGGCCTGATCCACTGCGCCCTGCCAGGAGCAGAGTTTTTAAGGATAACTTGCTGGCTTTCGGGAGGCCAGTGGGCCAGGAGTGCTGATGGGTCACGGTTGAAATCAGAGCGAGTCAAAGCTGTCTTTTTATGCTGAGTCAGTTCTTGTGTGGGGGGGTGGGTGCCACAAGATCAGATGAGCCACTTTATCAATCTGGGTGGTGCCAACTGATCCATCAAGTGCAGAGTCTGCAAAATATCTCAAGGATTGATCTTAGGAGCAGTTTCGGAAGGGTCAGAATCTTGTGGCCTCCAGTTGTATGACTCCTAAAACACAATTTCTCGTCTTGTGGCTAATGTTAGTCCTATAAAGGCAATCTAGTCCCCAGGCAAGAAGGAGGTCTGCTTTAGGAAAGGGCTGTTATTATCGTTGTTTTAAACTAAAAACTATAAACTAAATTTCTCTCAAATTAGTTCAGCCTATGCCCAGGAATGGGTAAAGATGGCTTGGCGGTTAGAAGCAAGATGGAGTCAGTTAAGTTAGATCTCTTTCACTGTCTCAGTCATCATTTTGCAAAGTCAGTTTCACTACCAGCTTTTGCAGATTAGTGATGAGAGATAGAAAGGAAATCCTAAGGTCTCTAACCAACTGAATGGACCTCACTTTGGCCAAGAGGGTCCCAAAGTAAACATGAAAACTGACTTCTAGGTCATGACTGGATGGGGATGTCAGACACTCCTCATTATGACCTCCTAGGTAATTCCCATTAGATATTCTTCCCTAAGGGCCAAACAGAATCCAGCCCTTTTGAAAGTCTCTACCCTTGGTATCGAGCACCTGACTGTTATCCCTCCCTTTTGCCGTTTCAACATAACAACCAGCCAGGTTCACAACCATGCAGTGGTTCTGGCCCCTGTGGAGAATGCACAGTGAGGGTTTCAAGTCCTCTGCTTCACTTTGACATCAGAGGAGTGAAAGTTCCACCTTCAGATCTTGCTAAGCCCTCCATTTCTGAACATAGGTCCCATGAAGGGGGCATGAAGCTATTGCACATGTGCACATCTCTCCTTCCATAAATATTTATAACTCCTCCTATAACCTATTGAATATGTATATTTGGTCACCTCATTCAGCATAAATCTCTGTCTTATTCTTCTGATCCTGGAAGTGCCTGTTTTTGGCTTCCAGCCAGAGGCTATGCTTCCCAGACTGTAGCATGGCCACCTCGCAGGTTGCAATCTTATGTAAGAAACCTCTCCTTTCCAGCCAGGTGTGGTGGCTCACCCCTGTAATCCCAGCACTTTAGGAGGCTGAGGTTGGTGGATCACAAGGTCAGAAGGTCAAGACCAGCCTGACCAACATGGTGAAACCCCGTCTCTACTGAAAATACAAAAATTAGCTGAGAGTGGTGGCGAGCACCTGTAATCCCAGCTACTCGGGAGGCTGAGACAGGAGAATCACTTGAACCCCGGAGGCAAAGTTTGCAGTGAGCCAAGATCATGCTACTGCACTCCAGGCTGGACAACACAATGAGACTCCATCTCAGAAAAACAAAACAAAACAAAACAAAAAAACCTCTTCTTTCTACATTTGTGAACCTTGTCATTCTTCAGTTAACAGTAAACTGAGGCACATACGTGTGAATAATCCTGTCTGATTTCACTCTATTAATTATTAGCAGAGCAAGGATTAGAGCTAAGGAATCTTAATTTCCAAGCCATTGTTCTGAATTTTATGCCAGGTGTTGAAAGGCCACGGAGCTAATAGATGATAGAACAGAGACTCACACCCTGGTAGTCCTGAGTTAACAGTAGGAAAGTCTTGGGCCGGGTGAGGTGGTTCACCGCTGTAATCCCAGCATTTAGTGTGGATCCTGGCATAACAATGTCCAGGTCATAGATTGCACTGCAGAAATTCTGAAGACCCTGCCTTTTTGTTCACTGGACCTGAACTCTGTTCATAAGGTTATAAACATTTATTTGAATGCTTATGTATCCATACACACCTCTCCTTCCTCCCTTTCTCTAAGATAAATATGAAAACGAAAAGCAAGAAGTTTCCAGATAACTAATTTAACACTTCTCACACAGGTTTCAGTTGTTTCAATTTTGAAGGTTGTTGCCTAAAGCATACTAAATGATTTATGGGATATCTAGGAGCCATTCTTGAACGCCTGGTCTCATCTCACGTGCTAGGACAACAGGACTGAGCCACAGTACCTCCTGAGCCATTCTCAATTATCCATTTCCCTTGCCTGATTGCTCTGGTTGGGTCTTCCAGTACTATGTTGAGTAAGAGTTGTGAGAGTTGGCATCCTTGTTTTGTTCCAGTTCTTAGAGGAAAAGCACTCAACTGTTCACCATTCAGTATGTTGTTAGCTATAGGTTTCTCACATATGGCTTTATTGTATTGAGGAACATTCTTTCTACACCTAATTTCTTAAGTGTTTTGTTTTGTTTGTTTGTTTTGAGATTGTCTCCCTCTGTCATTCAGGCTGGAGTGCAGTGGCACGATCTCAATTTACTGCAACCTCTGTCTCCTGGGCTCAAACGATTCTCCTGCCTTAGCCTCCCGAGTAGCTGGGATTATAGGCTTGCACCACCATGCTCGGCTAATTTTTTTTTGTATTTTTAGTAAAGATGAGGTTTCACCAGGTTGACCAGGCTAGTCTCAAACTCCTGACCTCAAGTGATCTGCCCGCCTCAGCCTCTCAAAGTGTTGGGATTGCAGGTATGAGCCAATGTGCCCGGCCAAGAGGTTTTTAATTATTAACAAATTCTCAGTTCTCTTCAGCTCAGTATGTAACCAATTGTGCAGTTCATCAACTTATGCCTCCTAAGTTCAAGTTCTCAAACTCTGTGTCTTTAATTGTCTTCTTGTTCTTTCCTTCAATCTCAGGTGAAAAGATGGCCCTGTTATTTTTTTATGCCAGTCATGTGATTTTTTAATCCATTCTCTTTGCATCTTCCCAATAATTTACAGTAACATTATACAATCACAGAACTGTAGAATATTAGAACTAAGTCAGTATAGAATTAATGATACAGTTCAACACTCTTATTAAACATGATAACCCAAGATTTATGGGAATGAAATGACTTATCAAGTGTATTCCTGGAAGTTGGCATCAGAGTTGGAGTAGAATCCTGATTTGATGCCTCTCAGTCCAGGACTGGTTAGTTGGTTTTTTTGTTTTGTTTTGATACAGAGTCTCTTTCTGTCGCCCAGACTGAAGTGCAATGGTGCGATCTTGGCTCACTGCAACCTCTGCCTCCTGGGTTCAGGCGATTCTCCTGCCTCCGCCTCTCGAGTAGCTGGGAATACAAGTGCGCAGCACCACACCTGGGTAATTGTGTTTTTGGTAGAGATGGGCTTACAACATGTTGGCCAGGCTGGTCTCGAACGCCTGACCTCAGGTGATCTGCCTGCCTCAACCTCCTAAAATGCTGGGATTATAGGCGTGATGGCTCACACCTGGCCCAGAACTTTCCACTGTAAACTCAGGACTACAAGAGTGTGAGTCCCTGTTCTATCAACTATTAGCTACATGGCCTTTCAATACCTGGCATAAAATTCTGAGCTTCTGTTTCCATATCTGCAGGAAATACATAGTGTTTATCCTAGACACATTACATGATGAATTAATGGGAAACTATAAGCAAAGCACCTACCATGTAACAGGGAATGTTGTTTTTGTCACGTTTCATGTTGTTTTCATCTCATTCTAGAAATCCTTTCTTATTTTTTAATTTTGGAAACAAGATCTCATTCGCTCAGCCAGGCTGGAGTACAGTGGTGTGATCATAGCTTTCTGTATCCTTCACCTCCTGGGCTCAAGTGATCCTTCTGCCTTGTGTAGCTGGGACTACAGCATGTACCATCATGCTTGGTTAATTTTTTTTTTTTTTTTGGTTGAGATGGAGTTTTGCTGTGTTGCTCTGGGTGGTCTTGAACTCCTGGGCTGTAGCAGTCCTTCTGCCTCAGCCTCCCAAAGTGCTGGGATTACAGACATGAGCCACCAGATCCATCCATTCCTTTCTCAGTATCATGTATTTCTGGTTTTCTTTCCTATTGTTTGAACCGTGTTTTTATGACTTCTTTTTCGATTTCATCTCTAAACATATAGACATTTGCAGCATTAATGAACCGTTTCTCCATCTCAGTGTTCTTAGGTATTTTTATTTAATCTTAACCATTAATTATACCTGGTTCCCAAGTCTGCATACTCAGTCTTGACCTTTCTTGTTCCCAAGGTCTAGATCCATGTGTCCTGTGGGTCTACGACTATCTCAGGTCCTGCCAATAAAACTTTCAAGAACTCCTCGTTGTTAATGAAATAAAGTGTAAATTTCCTTGGCCTGGCATTATGTCTGAAATTTGACCCCTCAGCACCTATCTAGCAAGACCTTTGCTCACACCCTCAAAAATAATTTACTGCTCCTGAAACAACTGGTATTAGATTTCTTTGGTCTAGTTATTCATACTATAGCCTCTTTTCAAAACACTTTCTTGACAGTCACCATAACTAAGCTCTACTTCTCTTTTTTTAAAGTTTTCTTTTTCTTTCTTTTTTTTTTTTTTTGGGGATGGAGTCTTGCTCTGTTGCCCAGGCTGGAGTGCAATGGCATGATCTTGGCTCACTGCAGCCTATGCTTCCTGGGTTCAAGCAATTCTCCTGCCTCAGCCTCCTGAGAAGCTGGGATTACAGGTGCCTGCTACCACACCAGGTTAATTTTTGTATTTTTAGAAGAGATAGGGTTACACCATGTTGCCCAGGTTGGTCTGAAACTCCTGACCTCAGGTGATCCACCTGCCTCAGCCTCCCAAAGTGCTGGGATCACATGTGTGAGCCACCACACCTGGCCAAAGTTTTTAATGTTTTAAATTTTTAATTGGTACATAAGAATGGTATATATTTAACGGTTCCATGTGATATTTCTGTACATATATGCAATGTGTAGTGATCAAATCAGGGTAATTGACATCTCTATCACTCAAACAGTGATCATTTCTTTGGTTTGGGAAGTGGAGAGTAGAACAGTGGCTACCGAGGGTGGGATGAGTAGCGGGAGGAGGGACAGGGAGAGGGGTTAGTGGGTACAAAATTATAGTTAGATAACAAGAATAAGTTGTAGTGTTCTACAGCACAGTAGGGTGACTATAGTTAACAATAACATATTGTATATTTTAAAATAGCTAGAAGAGAGAATTTTGCACGTTTCCAGTGGAAACTCAACTTATCTTTTAAGACGCATCTCAAATGCTAATGCTTCCATGAACACTTTTTCAGAATTGTTTTCTTTCTGCAAAATTCTACAATCAACCGGTACCTCATTTGCATCACATTTCCAGTTCTATCCGGTCTAATTGTTAGTAATGTAGTCACTTCATCTTTCCTGTTAGATGGTAAGATTCTTGAAAACAGAACTCATATCCAACCCAACTTTGTATTTTCCTTTAGCCGCAAGCCCAGTGTCTGGCACTCAATAAATATTTGTTGGATGATTGATCTCTCAGTCTCATTATGGACCTCACAGTTTTAGGATGGGGGTCTGCATGTCAGGTAGAACATTGCACTGCTCTCGTTGACACTGCCTTACTCCTAGCCCCAGAAACTTACCCTACTGTAAGGAACCCAGGGCCATACCCTGCATGGAGCCCTGCCTGGACTCTTTCTTACTTACTAAGAGGAAGTTGGTTAGAAACAACTGTGGTCAGAAGCTTTCTTTCCTAATAGTAAGGCTGGGAATTTTGGGTTCCATGATCAGTTTTCCATGAATCACAGTAGTACCAGTGCACAGCAAGGGTTCCGTTTCTATCAGTCAGGGTAGTAGGCCTTTTTGGAAATGGACCAAGGAGAAATTAGAAAAAGAAAAAAAAAATGACCACAATTGAGCTTTTCAGGGCATCATTACTCGTTTCCTGAAAGCAACATCTGATATACTGAGTTTCAGTTTCTAAGTTGATAATGCTTGTATGTTGAGAGTGTTTTTGTCCAGTTTACTAATTACTTCTTTGTTTCTAAATTCAATGGGGACATTTAAGTCCTTTCCTTGATTAACTTTTCAGGCATCCAGCATTACAACCTACATTTTTTTTTTTTTAACTCTTTTCTCTTCTTGACATTTTCCATGACCTCTATCCCTCCTTATTTTACTGCACTTAATAATAAATAAATAAAGGCTGCAATCACGGAATTTCCTTTTTTTTTTTTTTGAGACAGAATCTTGCTCTGTCACCCAGGCTGTGGTGCAGTGGTGCAATCTTGGTTCACTGCAGCCTCCACCTCCCGGGTTCAAGCAATTCTTCTGTCTCAGTCTCTCAAGTAGCTGGGACTACAGGCATGAGCCACTACTCCCTGCTAATTTTTGTATTTTCAGTAGAGATAGAGTTTTGTCATGTTGGCCAGGCTAGTCTCCAATTCCCGACCTCAAGTGATCCACCTGCCTCAGCCTCCCAAAGTGCTGGGATTATAGGTGTGGGACACTGTGCCAGGCCACCCTTTCATCCTTTTATGTTTTTGTCATACTGAACTGTGTGCCCTTCCCCAAACAGGCTATGCTTATACAGCTGTGCTTTGCACGTCCTTTCTCTTGTTAAAATAAAAACTTCAGCCAAATTAAATTTAAAGGAGTTTAATTGAGCAATGAACGTTTTGCCAATCAGGCAGACCCAGAATCACAGCAAATTCAGAGAGATTCCAGGGATGCCTTCTGATCAGAACAAATTTTTAGACAGAAAACAGGGAAGTGATGTACAGAAATCAGAAGTGAGGTACAGAAACAACTGGATTGGTTACAGCTCAGTGTTTGCATTATTTGATCACAGTTTTAACACTGGACAGTGGATTAGTGGTTGAAGTATGGCTGCTGAGATTGGCCAAAACCCAGCCACTGTTATAGGCGCACACTCCGAAGTTAGGTTGCAGTTCGTCCACAAAGACTCAAGTATTGAACTACTGAGTTTTTCTTAGGCCATATTTAGTTCACTTTAACACTCCTCCTGGAATTTTTAAATTTTTCCTTTTCATTTGCATATAAATTAATCACACCTCAAAACTCTTTTTTTTTTTTTTTTCTTTTGAGACAGAATTTTGCTCTTGTCACCCAGGCTGGAGGGCAATGGCGTGATCTCAGCTCACTGCAGCCTCTGCCTCCTGGGTTCAAGTGATTCTCCTGCCTCAGCCTCCTGAGTAGCTGGGATTGCAGGTGCACACCACCACATCTGGCTAATTTTTGTATTTTTAGTAGAGAGACAGGGTTTCACCACGTTGGCCAGGCTGGTTGTGAACTCCTGACCTCAGGTGATCCACCTGCCTCCGCCCCTGAAGTGCTGGGATTACAGGCGTGAGCCACCGTGCCTGGTCGGCAAAACTCATCTATTTTACCTTATCTAGAAAGGCCTATTCTCGCCATACATCCTCTTTAGCAGTGTCCTGCCTTGCCTCTTCCCCTTTTGTCAATGGAAGGCTCCCTTCTCCTTCTGCTGCTCTCTGGTCTCTCCAGTTTGGGTTAGAGACTCCTGCTCTGTGTTCCTCCATCTGCTGCTTAAGTCCATACAGCCCTTATTTCATTGCATTGAAATGATTCATTTGTGAATTCAATGATAAGGAGCTCTCTGAGGGTAGGATGTTGCCCTTAACCTTTCTAGTTCTAGTATCCACTCAAGAACTAGCTCACTATATTTGTCTGTTAAATGGTTATTAAACAAATGAGTGGTCTAGGTAGAGATTCTAATGCTTGTAAGGTCAGTTCTAAACTCACCCGTGAAGCAATCCTCTGAAACCACACAGTATTCTTCGTCCTCTTTTTTTTTTTTTTTGAGATGGAGTCTCACTCTCATCCAGGCTGGAGTGCAGTGGTGCCATCTTGGCTCACTGCAACCTCTGCCTCCTGGGTTCAAGCTATTCCCTGGGTTCAAGCGATTCTCTGGTCTCAGCCTCCCAAGGAGTTGGGACTACAGACGTGAGCCACCATGCCTGGCTAATTTTTGTATTTTTAGTAGAGATGGGGTTTCACCATGTTGGCCAGGCCAGTCTCAAACTCCTGACCTCAGGCACTCTACCCACCTTGGCCTCCCGAAGTATTGGGATTACAGGCGTGAGTCACTGCGACCGGCCACAGTATTCTTTAACAGCCAAACGTTGCTAAGTGCTATGATATAAAAACGAAAAAGCTGTGGGACCTATTCTCAGGAACTGATGAATTACCAAATAAAGTAACAAAAACAAGCACATGCATGCACCCATAATCACTATACAAGGACCAAAATAATATGTATCCAAAAAGACCTTTGTAAAAATGGTGGGAATAGAGTAAAAGAGAATCCCTTACAAGTTAGTTCTTCAGTTTAAGTTGGGAGTGGCCTAAACAGTGATTCTCAACCAGGAACAGACAGGTGGGTGGTGATTATAGCATCAAGATCAAACCCCAGAGCCCTTAAAGCTCTGGCTACCCTTGGAGAATTAAGGGTATGGAACGTAGGTTCTTCAAACAATACTCTCTTCAAAAGATAGGTGATTCTGGTATTTCCCGCTACTCACTTACCTTGCCTCCTACAGTTTTAAAGCCAACCACATAAAAGGAAAATAGTTCCTCTTTTGATTTAACTAACGGGGCTGTAGAAAGTAAACAACATGGAGTGAAAACAAAATCTAAGTATTATTTTACTTTTGAACACATTCTGGCTTTTTGTTACTTAAATTTTCCATTATGATTAATTTAGCTTACCAATCAGTTTTATTTCTTTTTCGTGTGTGTGTGTGTGTGTGTGTGTGTCTGTGTGAGTCACCCCACACAGACTCAACAAATTAATGAATTAATTAATTTATTTAGAGATAGTGTCTCACTCCATCACCCAGGCTGGAGTGCAGTGGTGCAATCTCAGCTCACTGGAGCCTCCACCTCTTGGGTTCAAGCAATCATCCTGCCTCAGCCTTCCAAGTAACTAGAATTATAGATGTGCATCACCATGCCCTGCTAATTTTTGTATTTTTAGTAGAGACGGGGTTTCACCATGTTGGCCAGGTTAGTCTCAAACTCCTGACCTCAGATGATACACCTGTCTCGGCCTCCCAAAGTGCTGGGATTACAGGCATGAGCCACCATGCCTGGACGTATTTATTTGTTTGCTTATTTTTTTATTTTAATCTTATTTTAGTTTTTCAACCTTTATTTTAAGTTCAGGGGTACATGTGCAGGATGTGCAGATTTGTTACATAGGTAAACATGTGCCTTGATAGTTTACTGGACAGATTGTCCCGTCATTCATGTATTAAGCCCAGGACCCATTAGCTATTCTTCCTGTTGTTCTCACTTCCCCTAGTGCCCAGAGTGTGTTGAGCCCTTCCATGTGTCCATATGTTCTCATCAGTCAGCTCCCACTTATAAATGAGAATATGTGGTGTTTGGTTTTCTGTTCCTGCATTAGTTTGCTGAGGATAATGGCTTCCAACTCCTTCTATGTCCCTGCAAAGGACATGATCTTATTTCTTTATATGGCTGCACACTATTCCCTGGTGTATATGTACCACACCTTTTTTTTAGATCCGATTTATCCTTGATGGGTATTCAGGTTGATTCTATGTCTTTGCAATTGTAAATAGTGCTGCAATGAACATATACGTGCATGTATCTTTATAATAGAGTGATTTATATTCCTTTGGGTATACATCCATTAATGGGATTGCTGGGTTAAATGATATTTCTGCCTCTAGGTCTTTGAGGAATCACCACGCTGTCTTCCAGAATGGTTGAACTTAAACAAATTTACAAGCAAAAAACAAGCAACCCCATTAAAAAGTGGGCAAAGGACATAAACAGATACTTCTCAAAAAGGACATACATGTGGCCAACGAACACATGACAAAAAGGCTCATCACTGATCATTAGAGAAATGCAAATCAAAGCTCCATTGAGATACCATCTTGTGCCAATCAGAATGGCTATTATTAAAACATCATAAAACAACAGATGCCAGTGAGGTTGTGGAGAAGAAAGGAATGGCTTTACACTGTTGGTGGGAATGAAAATCAATTTTATTTGTAGGTAAAATTTGCAAACATATGATTGAATTACGGAGTTGGAAGTCACCTTAAAATGATCTGTTTATCTCTGATGATTTTAGATGTACAAAACAGACAAGAGAGGTTAAATGAATTATCTAAGGTCATATAGCAATTTTATTTTATTTTTTTTTTTAGAGCTGGGTTCTTGCTCTGTTGCCAAGGCTGGAGCTCAGTGGCACAATCATGGCTCACTACAGCTTGGAACTGCAGGACTCAAGCTAGGACCACAGGCATGTGCCACAACGCCTGGCTAATTTTTAAGTTTTGTGTAGAGATAGGATCTGGATATGTTGCTCAGGCTGTTTTCAAACTCCTGGCCTCAAGCAATCCTCCCATCTCAGCCTCCCAAAGTTTTGGGATTACAGACATGAGCTACAACATGCAGCCCAATTTTATTTTTAATAACCTTTTTTTTAGAGCAGTTTCAGATTCACAACAGAATTAAACAGAAAGCACAGAGAGCTTCCATAAATCCCCTGCACTCGCACATGTACAGCTTCCCCCAGTCTCAGCATCCCCCACCAGGGTGGTTCTCTTCTTACAATTGATGAATACACATTGACACATCGCTATCACCTGAAGACCACTTAGTTTACATTAACGTTCACTCTTCGTCTTGTATATTCTACAGGTCTTGACATGTATGGTGACATTTATCTATCATTATAGCATTATAAAGAATAGTTTTAGCACCCTAAAAATCCTCTGTGCTCAACCTATTTATTCCTCCCTTCCCCCTAATCTCTGGCAAACACTCATATTTCTACTATCTCCATAATTTTGCATTTTCCAGGATTGACTTCTCTTATTTAGAAATAACCTTTAGTAACCTTTAAGACTTATATTTTCGGCTACGCATGGTGTCTCATGCCTGTAATCCCAGCACTTTGGGAGTCCAAGGCGGGTGGATCACAAGGTCAGGTGTTCAAGACCAACCTGGCCAACATGCTGAAACCCCATCTCTACTAAAAATACAAAAATTAGCTGGGCGTAATTGCGTGTGCCTGTAATCCCAACTACTCCCAAGGCTGAGGCAGGAGAATTGCTTGAACTTGGAAGGCAGAGGTTGCAGTGAGCCGAGATTGAGCTATCGTACTCCAGCCAGGGCAACAGAGTGACACTCTGTCTCAAAAAAAAAAACTTACATTTTCGTGGCTTGATGGCTCATTTCTTTTAAGTAAATATTAAAATGAGAGCATTTCCTTGGCCCCTTCGTAGGACTTGTAACAGGGATGGCTTGTTTCCTCAACCACCACTCAATCCCTTATGGGAAGGAACACGCAAGTGGATGAGTGTGGGAACTGGAGTGAACAAAAGCTGGAATTGCTGGTGCTTCTCTCTGGCAAGGGCAACCCCTGTTTGGGCCCCACAGCAGCATCCAAATGTGTTACAATGCTCTTTTTTCTCTGCTGTCTAGGAGGGAGTGCCTGTGATCCCTGAAGCCCCAGAGGGCATGTTACCAGCTTGGTGGATCTTTTGCCTCATTGTGTGGGGCAGCTGCCCTCTGCCAGCAAGGGCAAAGGGCCAGTGACAGCCTTTTTGGGTTTCCATACCCAGTGCATCCCTCATTCTTGTCCAGTACCCAAGAGGAATGAGGCCACACAGACTTGAAGGATGGTGAATGTGGAGATTTTACTGAGCACTGAAAGTGGCTTTCAGCAGGATGAGGATCTGGAAAGGAGATGGAGTGGGAAGGATCTGGAAAGGGGATGGAGCTGTACATGTGTCTTCCCCTGGAGTTTGGCTGGGACAGAAATACTCTCTTACCATCCTGGCTGAACTTCTCTCCAAGTGTTCCTGGTCAAATTCATCTCTGACCGTAGCCCTGCTGCTTCTTTTCTCAATGTTCAGATTCTTCTCTCTTCTATCCTTCTCTGCCATGCTACTCTGCTACACTGCCAGCGGAGGTTGGGGTTTTTATGGGCATGGGATGAGGGCATGGTGGGCCAAAAGGCAACATTTGAGTGAGCAAATGAAGCTGTGAAATTCTCATTTAGGGCCATGGATCCAGGCCTGGGGTTGAAACCCTTGCCAAGACCCTGCCCTTTTCTACCCAGTATTTTTCTGCCTCCTGTTCATATCAATATCATAGTTTGTTTATTCATTTGCTTACTGACTGACATCTTGGTTGCTTCCCAAGTTTTGGCAATTAGGAAGAAAAGTTGCTATACATATCTGTTTGCAGGTTTCGTGTAGACCTAACTTGAAACTCCTTGGGATAAATATCCAGGTGCATGATTACTAGATCTTATGGTAAGAGCATATTTTATTTTGTGAGAAATCGCCAAATATTTTCTCACCATTTTGCATTCCCAGCAGAAAGGAGTGTGGATTTCTACTGCACCATATCCTCACCAGCATTGAGTGCTGTCAGTGTTTGGGATTTTCACCAATGTAGTAGAAATTTAGTGATATTTCATTGCTTGATTTTGCAATTTCCTAGTGGAATATGATGTAGATCATCTTTTCATATGCTTGCCACTTGTATTTCTTCTTCGATGGGGTTTCCGTTTAGATCTTTTGCCCATTATTTAACTGAGTTGTTCATTTTCTTATTTTTGAGTTTTAAGAATTATTTGTACATTTTAATAATTGTCTTTTATCCCATATGTCTTTTGCAAATATTTTCTCCCAGTCTATGGCTTGTCTTCTTGTTCTCTTGACAATGGCTTTCACAGTTCAGAAGTTTTTAATATTAATATGTGATATAAAGCTTGTCATTTTTTTCTCTTATGTTATCTCTAATAGTTTTATGTCCATAGCAGGTTTTTTTTTTCTTTTTCTTTTTTTTGACAGAGTGTCACTCTGTCACCCAGGCTGGAGTGCAGTGGCACGATCTTAGCTTACTGCAACCTCTGCTTCCCAGTTCAAGCAGTTCTCCTGCCTCAGCCTCCTGAGTAGCTGGGCTTGACAGGCACATACCACTATGCCCAGCTGATTTTTTTTTTTTTTTTTTTGTATTTTTAATAGAGATGGGGTTTTATCATGCTGGCCAGGCTGGTCTTGAACTCCTGACCTCATGAGCTGCCCGCCTTGGCCTCCCAAAGTGCTGGGATTTTAAGCATGAGCCACCACACCCAGCCCATAGCAGTTTTTAAAATGTGTTTATTAGTAAATTACTTTAAAATAATTAAATGAAATAAATCAAGAATAAAGTAATGTTTTATAAAATTCATTTACAGATATATTTCCTGAGAAAATTCATATATATACATATAACATATAGTTTTCCTCACAAAATTCCTTTATATAAATATAGATATTTTTTGTAGAGATAGAGTCTCACTATGTTACCCTGGCTGATCTCAAACTCTTGGGCTCAAGTGATTCTCCCACCTCAGCCTCCCAAAGTGCTGGAATTACAGGTATAAGCCACCATGCCTGGCTGGAAAATTCTGCTACAAAAGAAATACAAAACAAACTCATTTTAATATCATTTATGGTAATATAAATACAAATTATTTAAATATTCACAAACTCCCATATCTTTTTTTCATAATTTTTAACGTGTCTAAGAAGTAGGGAAACAATAAAATCACAAACCAAATACACACATTTTACATTTTGTTTTTATAAACAGTTCATTACAAACATAAGAATGCAGCAAGTTTGCGTGGTCTAAAAGCAATGTTACATTGATTATGTATTTCAGTTTTTGGTCATTATATTGTAAGGACTGAAGTTTCCTAGCTCTTTGTTGTCTCATTAAAATACAAACGTTTTGAGATGGCATGGTTGCTCACACCTGTAATCCCAACACTTTGGGAGGTTGAGTCAGGAGGATCACCTGAGGCCAGGAGTTTGAAACCAGTCTGGGCAATGTAGCCATACCATCCCTCTACAAAAATATAAAAAATTAGCCAGATACGATGGTGCATGCCTGTAGTCCTAGCTACATGAAAGGCTGAGGTGGCAGGATCCCTTGAACGCAGGAATTTGAGGTTGTAGTGAGCGAGGATCCCACCACTGCACTCTAGACCGAGTGACAGAATAACACACTGTCTCCAAAAAAAAAAAAAGAAGATATTTTGGTGTATTTTTAAGTTCTCATAGAAAAGCTTCCTGAACTAGAAAGTTATATTACATCAAAGTCATTTCCTTTTGAGCCAATAAAAAGTTATTTATTGGCTGGCACAGTGGCTCACGTCTGTAATCCCAGCACTTTGAGAGACTGAGGTGGGCAGATCACCTGAAGTCAGGAGTTTGAGACCAGCCTGACCAATATGATAAAACCCCGTCTCTACTAAAATACAAAAATTAGCCAGGCATGGTGGCAGACGCTTGTAGTTCCAGCTGCTCGGGAGGCTGAGGCAGGAGAATTGCTTGAACCCAGGAGGTGAAAGTTGCAGTGAGCTGAGATAGTGCCCCTGTACTCCAGCCGAGGTGACAGAGTGAGAGTCCACCTCAAAAAAAAAAAAAGAAAACGTGTGTATTAAACATATGTACCTAAATAAAGTTTCTTCTTTTTTCTTTTTTTTTTTTTAATACATTTTTTTTTTTTTTAAAGATAAAAACGGGGTTTCACCATGTTGGTCAGGCTGGTCTTGAACTCCTGACCTCAGGTAATCCGCCTGCCTTGGCCTCCAAAGTGCTTGGATTACAGGCGTGAGCCACTGCGCCCGGCCCTAAGTAAAGTTTTAATTGATGCAGACTAATATTTTGATTAGAAAACTTTAAAGAGATGAAAGACACTACAATTTCTGTGTGATGCGAACTAGAAATTTTCTTTATTTTCTCTGTACCTAATTATGTTGCCTTTCTGTGAAATATAACTGTGTGATAATCCTGCCTGCATGATGAACTGGGAGCCATCATTAAACTGTATCCATAGAGATCCACAGAGTTTGCTGTGTTACTCAATCAACATTTTCCACAAAATAGAATTCAAAAGCTGTTCTGATTTTGGAAGACAATCATTGAGAGTACCAGAAAAAGAGTTTATCCCAAGGTTGTAGCTGTGCAATCATATTCTTCGTAATACAACAATAGATATATTAAATATGGGTATCTATTGCAGAGAAGATGAACTTTTCATGATTAAACTAGTCCTGATTTTTCTTTTAAAAGATGTCATTCCTCTCACTGGATAGTCTGACCCGTAGAAGGAGGAGGTGTTAAGGCCTTAGGGGCATAACAATGCCAGATTGTCTTTGAATATCAAAAAGGAAGGAGGACTTTCACTTTTATTTTGTTCTTCTGAAATTATAGATTTCAGTTTCAAACAAATGGAACACCCCTAATTAGCATGGACCAAATATATTTTCATTTTCCCTTTGTGGAGGCTAAAGCAACTCCATTTTGGATGCCTATCTACCATGTTGACTGCTGATTAACTCCAGTTTTAGGAATGCCTCTAAGGTTACTACTTAATCTACTCTTAACAGCTCGTACTTGCTGTAAATCCTGCTGTCAAGCAAATGGTTGCAATTGTCTTTCCCTTTAGTATATAAGCCCTGGGTCTGGGGGTAACAGTGTGAGGATCCACCATCTCATCTTAGGGCAGAGATATGGCTTCTGTTCATAAATCCCTATTAATTTTTCTTTTTCTGATACTAAATTTGCCAGCCTCTTTCTTCAGCCTGTCAGGCCCCTTGACTTTTGGGGGTAGGTTGGCAGAGAATTGTTCACAGTGAAACACATTTTCAAGCTACCAACTTCACTTTCTCCTTTCAATGTGTAAGATTTCTCACACATTTTTCAAGACTTTTCCATCACTTGAATTAAATCTCTTTTGTATTTTTTGCTCTATCATAATACCAGACCTCAAAATCAATACCGGGTAATTTTTTCATCAAAATGCATTTATAGTACCTTATAAAATAGATGACTTTGGAGACAGATCCTGTAAGCAGAATAAATCTGGAAGCATATTCATATTTCCTCCAGTATGTTTCTGGTAAATTGTTAAACCTGCACCTACTGAGGTTAGTAGGTGGACGCATTCTGTCAGCAAAAGAAGAGTGCATTATTTGGAGAATCCATTGTAATCATATCTCTATCCGTGAAAGACCTCTTTTAGAAGTATCCATCCATGGATACCTCTTCTGCATGAAGTATGTTCACTAGTGCCCTTCTGATTGTCAGTTATGAATGATTTTAACTTGCACATAAAGAAGGTATAATACTTCACAATGTACATTTCTGAAAATTTGATGGTGTTTTCATACTTCAGGTTTTGCTGTCTTCCAAAACAATTGCCATTTCATAATTCGCCAGTACTACTTTATTTAGCGTTCTTGACTGTACCATTATCAAATGTGGCCTCAAAAGTAGTGCACAGGCTGGGTGTTGTGGCTCATGGCTGTAATCCAAGCACTTGGGAAGGCCAAGGTGCGTGGATCACATGAGGTCAGGAATTCGAGACCAGCCTGACCAATATGGTGAAACCTCATCTCTACTAAAAGTACAAAAATTAGCTGGGTATGTTGGTGATTACTGGGTATGCCTGTAATCCCAGTTACTTGGGAGGCTGAGGTAGGAGAATGGGTTGAACCTGAGGCAGAGGTTGCAGTGAGCCAAGATTGTGCCACTGGACTCCATCCTGGGCAACAGAGTGAAACTCCGTCTCAAACAAACAAGCAAACAAACAAAAAGTAACGCACAAAGCATTCAGCCCACGGACCAAATATTAAATGGAAGTACATGTGCACTTTACAATTTCTAGGGAAATATAATTAGGAATTTTATACTGTTTAATTGTTCTCAGTAGGGAACAGTGATTTTTTAATTACTAGCCCACAATTGCCAGTCTTGATGTTTACATTATGCGTAAGAGGTTAGAAAAGAAGTTCCGCATGTTCTCACTCATAGGCGGGTGTTGAACAATGAGAACACATGAACACAGGGAGGGGAGCACTATACGCT